>JAJMHM010000048.1:0-118228 GCA_030566045.1 Geotrichum geniculatum | reverse complement strand
TACCTACTTTAACACTCACTTCTTATGGCTCTGGTGCTGTTGCTGGTGCCAGCGGTGATTCAAGTGCCAGCGGTGATTCCAATAATGCTGCTGGTTTTGTCTTACCTACTTTAACACTCACTTCTTATGGCTCTGGTGCTGTTGCTGGTGCCAGCGGTGATTCAAGTGCCAGCGGTGATTCCAATAATGCTGCTGGTTTCGTTCTTCCCACTTTAACACTCACTTCTTATGGTTCAGGTGCTGTTGCTGGTGCCAGCGGTGATGCAAGTGCTAGTGGTGATTCAAGTGCCAGTGGTGATTCAAGTGCCAGTGGTGATTCCAACAATGCCGGTGGTATCGTCATTCCCACTTTAACACTCACTTCCTACTCTTCAGGAGAAAGTGCTGGTGCCAGCGGTGATAGTGGTGATTCAAGTGCCAGTGGTGAGTCCAACAATGCTGGCGGCTTCGTTCTGCCTACTTTAACACTCACTTCTTATGGTTCAGGTGAGAGCGCTGGTGCTAGCGGTGATGCAAGTGCTAGTGGTGATTCAAGTGCCAGTGGTGATTCAAGTGCCAGTGGTGATTCCAACAATGCCGGTGGTATCGTCATTCCCACTTTAACACTCACTTCCTACTCTTCAGGAGAAAGTGCTGGTGCCAGCGGTGATAGTGGTGATGCAAGTGCCAGTGGTGATTCCAACAATGCTGCTGGCTTCGTCATTCCCACTTTAACACTCACATCCTACTCTTCAGGCGAAAGTGCTGGTGCCAGTGGTGATAACGGTGATGCAAGTGCTAGTGGTGACTCCAACAATGCTGCTGGCTTCGTCATTCCCACTTTAACACTCACTTCCTACTCTTCAGGAGAAAGCGCTGGTGCTAGCGGTGATTCAAGTGCCAGTGGTGATTCCAACAATGCCGGTGGTATCGTCATTCCCACTTTAACACTAACTTCCTACTCCTCAGGCGAAAGCGCCGGTGCCAGTGGTGATTCAAGTGCTAATTCTAACAATGCTGGTGGTATCGTCATTCCCACTTTAACACTAACTTCCTACTCCTCAGGCGAAAGCGCCGGTGCCAGTGGTGATTCAAGTGCTAATTCTAACAATGCTGGTGGTATCGTCATTCCCACTTTAACACTAACTTCCTACTCCTCAGGCGAAAGCGCCGGTGCCAGTGGTGATTCAAGTGCTAATTCTAACAATGCTGGTGGCTTCGTCATTCCCACTTTAACACTAACTTCTTACTCTTCGGGCGATAATGCTGGTGCCAGTGGTGATTCAAGTGCCAATTCCAATAGTGGTGGTTTTGTCATACCTACACTAACACTTACTTCCTACTCTTCCGGCGATAATGCGGGTTCCAGTGCCAATTCTAACAATGCAAATGGCTTCGTCATTCCCACTTTAACACTAACTTCTTACTCCTCAGGCGAAAGCGCCGGTGCCAGTGGTGATTCAAGTGCTAATTCTGACAATGCCAATGGTTTCGTCATTCCCACATTAACACTAACATCCTACGCTTCAGGCGCAAGCGGTAGCTCTAACAATGGTGGTTTTATCGTGCCTACACTAACACTCACATCCTATTCTTCAGGTGCAAGTGCTGGTGCCAGCGGTAGTGCTAGTGGTGATTTAAGCGATGTTGGTGCAGCTAATAGTTCAAATACTGGTTCGAACAACGGATCAAGCTCTAGTCGAGCTAATGGTTCGAGTTCTGGTTCAAGCTCTAGGCCAACTTCTGGTTCGAGTGCTGGTTCGAGTGCTGGTTCAAGCTCAGGAAGCACTGGTACTACTCTTTCTACTGTTTCTACGAGTGCTTCAGGTGAAGCCACTGAGTCTGCTAGCTCAAGCTCCACTGATAGCCAGAATTCTGCTACGCTTCTTCTTCCTTCTGCGCTCCTAGTATTCTGTTCGTCAGTATTCATGGTTGTTTTTGTCTAGAAACCTAATTCTTCTTTTAATTGCTTGTTATTTACCTTCCTTACATTCTTTTGGTTCTAATGTTTTTACGTTTCTATACCCTTGATGATATCTGGCTAAATATTAATATATATAATGTTTAAACTTTCCACTCGTATAATTGAGTCTTTCAGACTATAATGGCATCCTGTTCTTTATCTGATATAGGGATTCAGGTCCAGAAAGAAAAGGTTTCACTCCAAAACAAAATTAGGTTTACATTAAATTTAAGCTTCAACTCTTATTCCGAACGACTGATTCTTTATTATCAAGACTGAGACGTTCAAAGCTTAGTTATGAAATAACTTTATGAGGTAATTCGTTAATATAATATCTAAATGCGTTTATCCAGTATACGATCCACAGGACTGTGAAATACCTTCTCTACTCTGCTACAGACGTTGTATTCAAAATATTAGGCCCACTCAGGCTCAAACAACTTTATATAATTTCGTTGAGGGTATACTCATGACGATATAAATTCGTTTTGAATTTCATCAGGATTATATGGATATCAAAACATTTGGCACCCAATGTTCAATTGTTTATTAAAATGATAGAAATGCTATCTCCTTGCATGAAGAATGTTGAGAATGTGATTATTTCGTGGATTGTCTGTGAACCGCAAGAGCATGACTATAACATCTCTCAAATAACAACTCTTAGCTATAACAACTCTTAACTATAACATCTCTTAACTATAGGAACATCTATAGAGTCAACCTTAGAGAACATTCTTGTGATTGAACTGATCTATAGTTAAGAGTTAAAACTCAACAATGAGAGACCTTTGGTAGAATGTGAATTTAGCTGTAGTGATTCCGGAATTTGCTTTGATAACTTAAATCTGATAGTAAAAGCTAATATTGTTACCAAACAACCATGAGCATAGGGTTCCGGTAGAGATGGATTTCAAGACAGACTACTATATAATCTCTGTGAATACCCTTATTTAAATTAGACCTTCTAGAAAGCCATAAACAATCAATCAGTCCTGCCATGAACAGTCAGTCTTGTTCAACAGCTCCACAGACTGATCATTTATATGTTTTCTCACTAATTCTCATGTTGGAAATTTTTTGTTGATAGACCGTGGTACAAATTCCGTTTTGGGTAGTAAGGCTGAATGCGGGTAAAAATTATCTAGAATTTTCCACGGATCGAAATCAAAAATATCAACTCTTGTTTTTCCAACCTGACTTCTTTTATTCACCATCCACACCTTGCTTGACAATACTAAAATGACTTCAGCTAGTACTAGACCTAGAGTGTTCTTTGACATCTCCAGTGGAGGTGAAGCTCAAGGAAGAATCGCCTTCGAGCTGTATTCTGATGTAGTCCCGAAAACCGCAGAGAACTTCAGGGCACTTTGTACCGGTGAGAAAGGAGTTGGAAGCCTGGGAAAGGCATTGTCTTATAAGGGCTGTTCGTTCCATCGCGTTATCAAGAGCTTCATGATCCAAGGTGGTGACTTCACTGCTGGCGACGGTACCGGCGGTGAATCAATCTACGGAGAGAAGTTCCAAGACGAGGCTTTCACAATGAAGCACGACGAGCCATTTTTACTTTCAATGGCCAATGCTGGTCCTAATACCAATGGCTCGCAATTCTTCATTACTACTGTTCCCACTCCCCATCTTGATGACAAGCATGTAGTCTTTGGAAAGGTGCTCGCTGGTAAGAGCGTAGTTCGAGCAATCGAAAATCTCGACACAGATCCTTCAGATAAGCCCAAGCGTCCCGTTGTCATTTCCGACTGTGGTGAACTGGGACCCGAAGACCCGCTACCCGTCAAGGCCGACGATGGCACTGGGGACATATTTGAAGATTCCGTTAAAGACGAGCCGAGCGTCGATATGGAGAAGCCTGAAACGGTATTCAAAGCCGTCAGAACTATCAAGGACATTGGTACAAAACTGTTCAAGGCCGGTGATTTCGACAAGGCCTTTTCCAAGTATAAGAAGGCAAGCCAGTATATGGAAGACTTTTTCCCTGAGAGCTTGGACGACGCAGACATGAAATCAGCTTCTGAGCTCAAGATTTCACTGTACCTTAATATTGCTTTGGTTGGTCTGAAGTTGAACAAGAACAACGATGTCATTAAAGTCACTGGTGAAGCGCTTGCTACACCTGAAATTGGAGACAAGGAGAAGGCAAAGGCGCTTTACAGACTGGGAACTGCCTATGTGAATTTGAAGGATGAGCCTAAAGGAATTGAGCAGTTCAATAAGGCTTTGGAGCTTGTTCCTGGTGATGCTGCCATTGTTCAAGGTATTCAAAAGGCAAATGCTCAACTTCAAGATCGCAAGAAGAAAGAAAAGGCTGCATTTTCCAAGTTTTTCAGTTGAAAACAGTTCTTTTCATTCTTCATTCTTGAGAGTTTTCTGTATTGTTTTCATTCTTGTAAGTTCATGCCTTATATATATTCAGTAGGGCAATAATTTCAATTTAGATAGTTTTAAGCTGTAAATCCATTTTAGGTAACTAGATAGAAAATGGCAATGCTGGGCTGTGATTACGCAGCCATACAGTTTGAAAATAGCTGACATAGAAGGTACCTTTCTTATCCCACAAACTTGGAAACGCATAAGGCTGAGACAGATTCCAAAGTTTAAGCTGAGTTGATCTGAGCTGAGTTGAGTGAATCCAGTAGATTCAGTAGATGTTAGTAGATTCAGTAGATTCAGTAATTCAGTAATCAAATAATCCAATAATCCAATAGATTCAGTAATTCAGTAGATCCAGATCCAGTAGATTCTATTCCATATTCTTTGGATAACTAGTTATAGCCATTGCCATTAAAAGCCTTCAAACCTCGCTTGTCAAAAAGGTAACTCCAACAGCTCTAAGAGTAAACTTTCAGGTATTGCCATCGCTACCTAGAGCAAAACAAGCGTTGAAATATCATGCTTAGCACAGAACTCATCGCTTAGAACAGCACTCAGAACAGCACTCAGAACAGCACTCAGAACAATACCCAGAACAGCGCTCAACTGTTTTTAGTCTTAGCACTTTTCTTCTAGAAAACGGTTTTAGGCTGCTTAAACTTTTCCATGCTAGACAAGCCGTTGACATGTTTTAGGAGTTATATTTAGATCTACGTAGTAACTTTTTTTTCCCTTCAACTTCTTTCCTCCTGCACTTCACTTCCATATTTTTTTGGACTGCTACCATGAATATCTTCAAAAGAGAAGACGTGGACGCTGGCCAACAGCTCCTAGACTTCCTACAAGATTCATTCAAATCAGCCCAATACACAGCCAAATCAGTCCTGGCAGGTCTCGTTTTCAGCGTGGGCGGCTCCATACTATTGTTCATTGTATTTTGCTTGCTCAGACCAAGAAACAACATCGTTTACGCTCCCCGAACTAAAATCAACACCGGAGTCAACCCAAAACCCGTCGGTAAACATCCTCTGTCATGGATGAAACTCGTCTTCAAAACTAAAACCCACGAGCTGGAAAAATACATTGGCATCGATGCCACTCTATACATCCAGTTCATGAGCATGCTACGGAACATCTTTCTGATATTCGCCGTCTTGGGCTGTCTAATAATGATCCCAGTCAACGTCGCCTTCAACCTCAGAAGCTCCTATGCCTCAGACGTCTCCAAATCAGACGCTTTCATCCTCATGACTCCTACCCTCATTTATGGTAAACCGCTCTACTCCCAGGTCGTCCTGGCTTGGGTCTTTGATATCATCATCTGCATCTTTCTATGGAGAAACTATGAAAAGACCATCGCTCTCCGCCGAAACAAATTCAAGACAGAAGAATATCAAAATGCTTTATTCATGCGAACGCTCATGGTGACTGAGATCCCGAAAAAATATATGACAAATGATGGCTTGTTCGGCCTCATGGGAACGCTCAAAGTCAGCAAGGAAATCCAAAATGCCAGCGTCGGAAGAGACGCCAAAGACCTTGCAAAGCTCATTGAAGAGCATAGAACTACTGTCCTAAGGCTCGAGTCTGTTCTCGCCAAATATCTCAAAAACCCAGATCGTTTGCCCGCTAATCGTCCTACCATGAAGCCTTTCAAAGACGATAGCGAAAAACACTCCTCTAAAAGGAGAGTCGACTCCATTGACTATCTTTCGCAACGCATGCAACAGCTCGAGACCCAAATAGAGTACACTCGCGAGTCCATCGACACCAAAGATGGCCTTCCCTACGGTTTTGTTTCCTACGGATCTGTTGAGGACTGCCATACTGTAGCAAAAGCTACGAAGCAGAAGCGACGAGGCTACCTCAAGGCTGTCCTGGCTCCCCGGCCTACTGATATCATTTGGGAGAACATCGTCTTGACGAGATTCCAACGTGCTACTAAACAGCACTGGGGTAACTTTTTTTTCGTCGTCTTGATGGTGCTCTGGATTGCTCCTAACGCATTTATGGGCGTTTTCCTGTCAAATCTCAATAGAATCGGTGCCCTCTGGCCTCCTTTTTCTGGCTTCATCTATCGCTATCCCACGCTCTTCTTCATTCTACAAGGTGTCCTTTCTCCCGTCATAACTTCACTGATCTTCCTGATCTTGCCAATGATTATGAGAAAAATGTCCCAATGGCAAGGAAAAGTAACTAAACATGAACGTGAAATGGATGTCACCAAAAAGCTTTATACTTTCTTCGTTTTCAATAACCTCTTCATCTTCACTGTTTTCAGTGTGGTTTGGAATGTCATTTCCAAAACAATCACCATTATCAAAGAGGGTAAAGCAGAGTCGTTCCAACAGGTACTTGACGAGCTCAATATTGCCCAGAAACTCTCGTCGTCCATTCTTGGTGCATCTTCTTTCTGGGTCATGTATATCCTGAGAGTAAATTTCGGTGCTGTTCTGGATTTGCTCCAACTTTTCAGCCTTTTTTGGCGCAGTTTTCAGAGGTATTTCCTCTCGCCAACTCCTCGTGAGCTAATGCTTTGGACAGGCCCTCAGCACTTTATGTTTGCATCCTACTATAACTGGCTACTCTTCTACACTACCATTGGACTTTCCTTTGCCATGATCCAGCCTCTCGTCCTTCCTGTGTTGGCCTTTTATTTTGTTGTGGATGTGGTTTTCAAGAAATACCAACTCATGTATATCTTTGTTACCAAAGCCGAAACTGATGGGCTATACTGGCCCTTCTTGTTTAACTCAATGATTTTTGCCACGGGATTTGGAAATTTGGCCCTATTTGCTGTTGTATGGGTTCAAGGAGGATGGAGAATAGCCATTGGAATCTTGCCGCTCATTTTCCTTCTTATTGTTTTCAAGATTTGTTCCCGAAAGGTACACCATAACAGATTCCATTACTTCATTCCTACTGAAGAAGAGAAGATTGAAATGGAGGCTGCTAGAACTCGTACCGATTTAAGTGACATGTCCTCTGGAGCTCTGGAAAGAAGATACAGAAACCCAGCAATTACTGAAAAACTTATTACGCCTATGGTTCATTCTAAAGCTCAACATATCTTGCCTCGCATTTTCACCATGAACAACTATGCATATGATGATATCGACCCTGAAACGGCATTCATGGGAAGTAACTTTGATGGATCCTACGATCGTGATCAAGGCTATCATATGGACTCTATGGATAAGGAGAATGTTGATGCTAAGGGCGACTTTTTGAATCGATTTGAACTTGTAGATGAGAGAGATTTGAATTTCGAAACTTACCAGGAGCTCGAAAGAAAGCGGTTAAAAACTCCTTTCAACCCATATATGCAAAACGGTCAACCTATTGCTTCTGGAGTTGCTATCCAGGAACCAACATCATATAACTCAACTTATGATCAGCGTTCAACTTTTGATCAGAGTTCAACTTATCAACAGCATCAACAATCAACATTCCATCAAACTACTCCATATCAACAACATGGCTTTGAAGAACAATCAACATTCCATCAAACTACTCCATATCAACAACATGGTTTTGAAGAACAATCAAACCAATATCTGAATCCAAACTTTTCACGATCCCACAATAACTTGATGGCGGTAGATTCTTATAGTTCTTTAGCTGGCCCAGAACAGACTCAAGGAGTGTTAATGCACCATGAAAATAGCTATGGAGGATCTACAGATGAGGATAACAGATATTTATTGGGAAATAATGCCAATGGAAGACGGTAATGTTTGCATCATTTTAATTGCCTACTTCATATTTATTTCTCGAATAGCATCTACTTTTTAAAGATTATCAGTAACAATATGTATATTTATAACAAAATTCACCCTTCTCCTGTATTATTTTGGGTGCTAATTGGCATATATTTCTGTTTTTCTTCATTCATACTTGTAATATGGTAAGTTTCGGCCCTTTGGCTGCATGGCCAAAGCTCAAAAACATATTACAATTAAAGTTCCCAGGGCGAGATGGTGGTGCCAATTTAGAGTAGTGGTAGAAGGCAACGACCTTTATGCTACTTACATGAATTGATTTTAGCAGTAATTGGTCGCAGTTGTGTTTTTCAACTGTCAAAGTTATGCATTTTCTAGATTCTAGAAAATATGGGTGCTTCCTGTAGAGTATATTACGTAGAAGACTTGAAATATAGACTAATTGTGATTATCGATATGATTTGGACAATATACCAGTATATTTATTAGGATTCAAAATTGAGTCTGTAAGATTTGGTATATTCGCAAGATTAGTTGCCAGACCTTCGATTGCCCGAAAGCTATCAAGCATGAGAATATAATGTAAACCTAGAATGATTAATTAAAAACTATAATACTTTAGCACTGAATATATAACGAAAACCATCCTGTTCTTGTCTGAGACCGTTTTAATTTGTAACTGTTAATATACCTTTTCTTTCAACAATACACGACTACACAATAACGCCTTAGTGTTTCAAGATGAAGAGTTTGGGATTCTATTTTGTAGGTTGTGTCTTCTTCGGCGGGCTCTTCACAGTTGCAGACGAGCAATTGCCTGGAAACAGAGAGATTCCAGAACGATTTTCATGGGTAATACAAAAGCGTATGTTTGAGACAGACAGTGAAGCAAAAAAGAAAAACAAAGGTGGTATATTTGATGATAACTATAAGGTCTTGAATGTAAATGACGAATCGAGCACTATTGAAGAAATACTAAATAAGCCCACATCAGACAGTAGTGTTGCTATAGAAGACACTCTGAAGAATTCAGTATCCAATCCTAACGGCAATGAGAATAAAGAAACTGTACAGGGACAATATAGTACCAGTGTTAATTTAACGCCGGTACCAACAACGTTTGACGCAGATTCTAGTACCAAATCTACTTCAACTGATGAGATGACTCCAAAACCGTCTATTACATCTAATTCTTATTTTACGGAGGATACAGATATGGCTTCAACGTCAACAATCCCTATAACTTTGCAAACCTCTGAGTCACAGTCAACTTACGAAGAGGGAGCTTCATCAAGGTCTAATTCTTATTCCGAACCTACTACAACTTATGCTGAGGATAATTCCGAGAAGCCAACAATTGCCAGATCTAGCTGGACTACCAAAGGACTGAGTTCGCCAGATTCCCAACCATCATCTGTATATGAAGAAGATTTCAATCAGACTCCCACAAGTATTCAAGGGAAATCGTCTAGTATTGAGAATGGATCCTCAAACTCATCCTTTGTACCTCAACCGAGTCTTGAAACAGGTAGGAATACAACCCTCGAGCTCATTTATACTGAGGTCACGGAATCTACTACTGTGACTTCTACAGAAACCGGTTTTTCAGTTCAGAATACGTCCGTTGTTCAAGTTCCATCTGCGTCAGCTACAAAAGATGGAGGGACTTGGTATACATCTGCAAAAAGATATACACTCAGTCCTTCACAAAGCGCTGCTAACTATTCGAGCGGAGCTGGGCCAGATGATACTCAAACTACTGAATCAGAGCTAAACATTGTGACTTCAACTGCTAGATACTCTTTTCGCCAACCTATTGTTCCTACTTCCTCTTGTGAGACATGCAGTGAAGAGGCGAAGGGTTATAGACGTCCTACAATCATAGACTTTGAGCAAAATTCTACTAGCACCTCTTCGTTTCCAAAGGATACATCTCCAGCAAATTCTCCTATAGAAGAAGGATTTTGCGAAGAATGTAACAATAGAATCAAAGATTCATTCGAAAAATGCAATTATCTTTATGGTGATAAAGAGAGTAATGAGATGGAAGGCACGGCCACAGATTATCAACATTGCATTTGCTCGCCCATATCCAAACTCCAAATGGCGCTTAGGGATTGCACTCGCTGCATTCCTCGCCTTTCCAGTACTAAGGGCATTGAAGGATATAAGGACGATGAAATTTCTCGAAAGTACAGAATTGATGGAAAATTTATCCAGTTGTATTATGAGTTGAAACAAGCCTGCAAACTATTTCCAACTCCGAAGGTTCCAAGTGGAGTGAACACAGAGTCTATGATCCCAACATCTATACCTGAGGATAGTGCGCAGATATATTCTAGTAATTCCAGCTTTCAGTATTCAGGTACTATATCTTCGTTCAAGCCGACTGAATCATTTACGACTCTTCCTCAGTCTAGCCCTTTGCTATCAAGTGTTTCTGTGAAAAGTTCAATTTCAAAGTCCAAACCTTTTACTTCAATAGAAGCATCCTCAAGTTCTTCGTTAGCACTGGTAACTTCTACTTATTATGGTAGCTCAACGGTTTTGACGGAAGTGTTTACTACTGTAGTTGGTACTACGACTGTTATAGAAGTTCCATTACCAACAAATACTTCTTCATCTATTATTGAACCGACACCATATTCTGTTGATTCGACATTGATTGAATCCTCTACCCCGAGTTTAACGGCAAGATCCTCGAGTACATTGAGTTTATTGAGTCTACCAAGTTCAATAAGTACATCGAGTAAATCGAGTATATCAAGTTCATTGAGGTCAATGAGTACATCGAGTGCTTCAAGTTCAATGAGTACATCAAGTCTTTCAAGTTCATTGAGTTCATTGAGTACATCGAGTTCAATGAGTACATCAAACCCTTCAAGTTCATTGAGTTCATCAATTTCTTCAAGTTCATTGGGTACATCAAATCCTTCAAGTTCATTGAGTACATCAAATCCTTCAAGTCCATTGAGTACATCAAATCCTTCAAGTTCATTGAATTCACCAATTCCTTCAAGTTCATTGAGTTCATCAAATCTTCCAAGTTCATTGAGTTCGTCAAGTCCTCCAAGTTTATTGAGTACATTGAGCATATCATCAAACTCTAGTTTTTCAATAACTTCATCAAGCTCATCCCCAAGTTCAGGTTCACTCATAACTTCAGCTTCTGCTTCAAGCCCAAGTTCAAGTTCATTTTTGAATTCAACTTCGATTCTATCGATAAGCTTCCCATCAAGTTCAAGTTCATTGACAAGTTTAATGACGAATATTTCCACCGCTGACAAAACTTCACTAGATATCACATATGGTACCTCAAGTTTATCATCGAGCCCATCTTTGATTTCAACCTCAAGCACCCCGGCAGAAATTAATAGTTCCATTATTTCTGTACCAGTACTCACATCTGCAGAAATATCAACTGAACCGTCTTCAAGTTCTACTAGATCTTTTGTCAACTCAACATCTACCGTGCCTTCTGTTGAGATGCCTTCAATTGTGATCCCATCACCAACTGATTCCATTCAAAACTACCCTGTTTCTTTGAATGATACTTTATCAGTAAGCTATTCAGCGACAAGTTCTCTTCCAGTTTCCAGCCAACAGATTTCTCCTGTTCTGCCAACTATTACGCTCCAGCCTGTTACTTCGCTCCCAGAAGTAGTAGTGTCAGCCGTGTCCAGTACCCCAGAATCTCCAGGTGTGTTTTCTACTCCAATTGTTACCATTACTACTGCTAGACAAGTAGGGTACAATACTACATTTTCAGGTAGCGGCGACACTGCTCAAGCAGCTGAGGAGACGACAGACATGGAACCTTCAGTTCTCGTTGCTACAAGTAGTGCTGCGAGAGTCTCAGCTACCTCAGCATTAGAAAGTGCCAATGTACAGAGCGAAAAGCCTCAGCAGAGTGTAAATGAAGGTCAAGACAGTGCTCAAGGGCAGGTCGAGACTTCAAGTGGTGCGACTTCTAGTAGTGATGATGAGCTAGTGCCGAGTACTATGGAGCCTGAAGTGGTTTCGCCTACTATTGTGCCAGATGTAGTAGATGGGCCAGCCAGCCAGGCCGCTGAACAATCTTATGAGGGCCCTGGGGAGGTATTAAGTGTACTTCCTGATCCAACTCTCCTGCCAATGTCTCAAGTTACAGATGTTCCTTTGACGGATGCCAAATTGGAACCTTCTATCATTTCCTGGGATTCTGCCATGGGGTCTGAAGATCCATTTTCAATTTTATCTGTGTCACAAGTACCAACGTCTGATATTCCATCATTCTATGCTGAGCCTACTGCAAATACTTTAAGTACAATGTTTTCTGACAGCATATCGGTATATGGACCTACTCCAGGTGTAACAGAACAAGGAGGACCAGAGCAAGCAGGACCTACTCCAGGTGTAGCAGGACAAGGAGGATCAGGATCAGAACAAACAGGATCAGGACAAACAGGACACGGACAAGGAGGATCAGGATCAGGACAAGCGGGATCAGGATCAGAACAAGTGGGATCAGGATCAGGACAAGCGGGATCAGGATCAGGACAAGCGGGATCAGGATCAGGACAAGGAGGATCAGGATCAGGACAAGCGGGATCAGGATCAGGACAAGCGGGATCAGGATCAGAACAAGCGGGATCAGGATCAGGACAAGCGGGATCAGGATCAGGACAAGCGGGATCAGGATCAGAACAAGCGGGATCAGGATCAGGACAAGCGGGATCAGGACCAGAACAAGCTGGACCAGAACAAGTTGGCTCAGGATCAGGATCAGGACAAACAGGATCAGGACAAGCTGGCTCAGGATCAGGAGAAGCTGATTCAGGATCAGGACAAGCTGAACAAGCTGGCTCAGGATCTGGACAAGAACAAACAGGACCTCTTTCTGCGCCAATATCAGAACAAACAGAACCTATTTCGGATTCAATATCAGAACAGACAGAACCTGCTTCAGCACCATTACCAGAACCAACAGTCTCAGATTCAACATCAGAACAAACAGCCTCTTCAGACCAAACATTTAGAGCATCGTCTCATCCAATATCACAAATGACTTCCACTCCAACAATGACTACTTCATATTCCCCAGTGACACTCACTGAATCACAGTCTGCAAGACCTTCAGGCAATTCAACGCTCTCTAATGAAGACGAAGAAGAAGAGGATGATGGGGCCATGAGATTTGGAATATCTCCAGTGCTTGTTTCCTTAGCGATAGCTGCGTTTGTGCTTTAAAACCTTCAGTACAATGTAAGATTGATTTAAATAGAATAATTGTATATTCACAATGAGCAGTAGTAGGTGAGAGGTATGAGTAGAGGTATGAGTAGTGAGAGGTATGAGTAGTGAGAGGTATGAGTAGTGAGAAGTATGAGTAGTGAGAAGTATGAGTAGTGAGTAGTATGAGTAGTGAGTAGTATGAGTAGTATAAGAAGTATCACAAGTATCACAAGTTTCAGAACTATGAGAAGCTCCGTAGAATCAGACTAGCTTCTGCTTAAGCCGAGCACCAAACCCAAAGCCCTAATACCCTAATTGAAATATTTCAAACAAAGCCGTCACAAACTTAAACCAAGACTCAAATATACACCCTGTATATCTAGCCACACTGAAACTTCCTGGCACTCCAAAAATACCATGACATAATCGGTGAGTCAACATTATTACATAAGCACATAGTTGAGATGGAGTGGGTAGTTGGTGGAAAAATATATTGGGGTCACTCTTTTGTAAATTTTCAATAGTAAGGAACCCACTCACAGTAAATTTTTTTTTGATTTTTTTTTTTCCCTCCCTCCCTCTTTTTTTTATTTTTTTCTCTCGAAATTTGGTGACAAACTCTTTCACGGTTTTTTCCAGACATCATCACACAACCTCAAATTCAAGATGAGCGCCCAGACTAAGAAAATTGGAGGAGTAAGTAGAGCTAGCCAGTGGTGGCATACGGCAGGAGACTGTTGGTGGTGTTCCGACTGGGATGGAGGACAAACGGGACACTGATCGGGCTGTCGGGTTGCCAGCACAGCAGGACAGCGTCCCGTCGCCATTATCATTGCTGCCATATAAAACCTTTACTAACATTCTTCTCTAGGCTAAGAACGGTTCTACCCGATCCATTCCTACTGAAAAGGCCCAAAAGTGGTACCCTGCTCAACCCGCTCCTACTCCTAAGAAGGCCCGTAAGAGTGCCAGACCTGCTAAGCTCCGTGCTTCCCTTGTTCCCGGTACCGTTTTGATCATTCTTGCTGGTCGTTTCCGTGGTAAGAGAGTTGTGTACCTGAAGCCTCTTGAAGACAACACCCTCCTTGTCTCTGGTCCCTTCAAGGTCAACGGTGTTCCTCTCAGAAGAGTCAATGCTCGCTACGTCATTGCCACTTCTACCCGCGTCAACGTCGACTCCGTTGATGTCAAGAAGTTCAACGTTGCCTACTTTGCTCGCGAAAAGGCTGCTAAGAAGGCCGCCACTGAGGAAGAATTCTTTGGTGATAAGGCTGAGAAGAAGACCGTCAAGGCCGAGCGTGTCGCTGACCAAAAGACCGTTGACGCTGCTCTTCTTTCTGAGATCTCCAAGCAACCTTTACTCAAGAAATACATTGCCAGCAGCTTCAGCTTGAAGAACGGTGACAAGCCTCATCTCCTCAAGTTCTAAACGGTTTTTATGTCTGTTAATATCTTTACATACTAATTAAAAAATTCAATGAGAGGATTCTTGTCTATTTATATGTTTGCGATTCGCTTTGTAGATTAACCTTTGGTGGTTGGTACTTAACTGCTATGAAACTTAAAATTCTGGTTGGGACTTTGGAGTTGGGAGGAATACGAAAATTTTCGCGACAGATATAAAACTTGACTTTTTGCACAATTCTTTTCCTCCTTCTTTTTGTCAAAACATTTTTTTTACTAGCAGTTTTTACATCATGTCCGAATCATTCCAAGGTCTATTGCCCGTTGGCGCTTACACTTTAGAGGTCAAGCCTGGTCTTCCCATTCTCGCATTGGAAAGAGAAGGCACCGTCAGACTGACTCTTGCTGCCCTTGATCCTGAAAACGTCAAAGGCGACAAGCCCTCTACTCTCAGAATCTTGAAGAAGGTCTACGACGAGGACGAGGAAGATGATCTCGAGTACCCAGTCAACGAAGATGAAGACTCTGAATCTGAAGAAGAAGAAGAAGAAGAAAAGCCCAAGGCTGCTGCTAAGAAGAATAGCAAAAAGTCCAAGAAGGCTGCTTCTGAGTCTGAGGAGGAAGAAGAAGAAGAGGACGAGGAGGATTTCGAAATCTCTAGAACCGTTGTTTGCACACTTTCTCCTAAAACCAGTTACCAACAAACTCTCGACATTGTCATCAATGCCTCCGAAGATGTCATTTTTGAAGTCACAGGCTCCTTCCCTATCCACCTAACCGGTAACTACGTTTTGCACCCATTTGACGAAGAAGACTCCGATGAAGACAGCGACTTTGAAGGCGAGGACTCTGACGAGTACGATCTCTCCCCCGATGAAGATGAGCTCGACTTCACCGAAAACAGCAGAATCGAAGAGGTCGAAGACGAGGAACCTGAACAAAAGAAGCCCGAACCCAAGAAACAAAACGGAAAGAAGAGAGCTGCTGAGGCCGCTGAAACTGCTACTCCTGAACCCAAGAACAAGAAGAAGCAAAAGGCTGAGGAAAAGGCTGACAAGAAGGTCGCTTTCTCAAAGCAATTAGAACAAGGCCCTACTGGCTCTACCTCTTCTCCCGCTGCTAAGAAGGCTCCCGTCACAAAGAAACTCGCTGGTGGTGTCACTATCGAAGACCGTACTGTTGGTGCCGGCCCTACTGCTCAACCCGGTGATAAGGTCTCTGTTCGATACATTGGCAAGCTCTTGAACGGTAAAATGTTTGACTCCAACACCAAGGGCAAGCCTTTCACCTTCAAACTCGGCGTCGGTGAGGTCATCAAGGGCTGGGACATTGGAGTCGCTGGTATGTCTGTCAAGGGTGAAAGACGTATCGTTGTTCCTGCTGCCAGTGCCTACGGTAAACAATCTCTTCCTGGTATTCCTGCCAACAGCACCTTGACTTTTGATGTCAAGCTTGTTGGTATCAAATAATTTATTCATATAGATTCTTAACATTAATATCATTCATTTGTAAATAAAGGACTAACTCCCAAGATCACGTGATTTGAAATAAAATTAGATATATTAGTTTTCCAGTCGAAAATTTGCTGGATGTCAAAATCTTTGATAAATCAAAATTAGCCAGGACTAGGAAAGAGGGATTCAGATATTTGGAGAGATATTTAGGAGAGATATTTAGGAAGAGATATACATCTTGAAAGAACCAGAGAAATGACCAACTATGAAGACCAGCTTCAAAAGATACTGGAATATCGAGATTCGATAGTGCAAAAGGCTTCTGAAGAATATGAGTCTGTGATTAATAGCCCTGATCTGCTGGAGAAGTTACCTGAAGACAAGCGGAAAGAGGCCCATTTGTATAAACGATGGACTGTAGAACGACGTGTGAGGGACGATAGTATTGCAAAAGGAGAAAACTTGTATGAAAACATGCTGAGAGGACGACTTCAATTGATTCCCCAGGAATGGATAAACGATGAAGAGTTTGACAGAAAGGTGCTGGAAGTCATGAGAGGCGAGACAGGACCAGCAAAGAACACTGAGATATTTGGAGATGATGATTATGTGCCAACATTGTCTGTCAAATCAAATGACAATTCTAGCGACAATACTGGCGATAGCAGCAGCAGCACTAGTAGTAGTGGTAGTAGCAGTAGCGGATCTGACAGTGAAGATATTAGCGATGATAATCGGAATAGTACTACAGAAAGGGCAGCCAGCAGTACAAAATATGAGAATTCTGATGATAGTGACTATGAGCCTATGATCACGCATGTCCTACGGTCTGATCAACCACCTCCAAATACTCAAGGCTTTTCACGCTCCAGTGAAGCTCAACTGCCAAAGGACCAAATCAATCAGACTCCAACTCCGTACAGCATACCTTTAGCCAATTTGCCTGCTAAGCCAACTCAATGTACTCAAGGACCTATTCCTTTACCACAGTCGACCGACTCTATATTCAATAACAGTACCAACAGTGACAGTATTGCCAGCAGAACCTTTAACAATAATACTACATTTTATGGACAACAGCCATACACTAATCCGGGGTTTTCTCAGAACCAGCTTCAGAACCAAATACTTCAAAACCAGAATCAGAACCAAATACTTCAAAATCAGAATCAGAACCAAATACTTCAACAACATAACCAGCTCCAAAACCACAACCAACTCCAGCTCCAGCTCCAGAACCAACTCCAACTCCAGAACCAACTCCAGAACCAACTCCAGAACCAATCCCAAATACAACCTCATCAACATCAATCTCCTGTTTCGTTTCCACAGTTCTATTCACCTCAACCTTATACTACAAATCAGCATCCACTACACTTTTACTCACCTCAACCTCAACCACCGCCAGACCTTCTGCAAAATCCTTCCAACCATGGCCTCTATCCTTATCCTCAACAAGGTATTTCTTCGCTCCCTCATACTCCTCAGCCTCCAGCTTACCCTCGCAATCATAGAAACAAATATAGAAGACCTAAATTAGAAGACTCTAGAGCTAGATCTGAGTTCCCGAACAGTGAAGATTTGTCCGGCTTATACTGATTCATATTAGATATTAGCGCAGTTAATTACATATAAATCAAAGATTGGTTCTATACAGTGTCATTTTACTTGAAAAATCTACCCAATTTATTCCTCTTCTTTTCCTTCTCCTTCTGCTTTGAAGCCTCGCTTGCTGGACTCGGTACTGGTGATGGAACCGCACTGTTGGGCTTTGAGCCTTGGGCTGCAATCTGGGGTTGTGGATTGGGCTGCTTTGGCCTCTCAGATTCATACAAATACCTTGGTGCGCTCTTGGGTAATACTTGATCTTCAGGCAGCTTGAGGTTCTCTCGTGGTAGCGAGAGACGATAAAGAGATCTCAGAAGAGTAGATGCGGTAACAAAATCATTACCTCCAATAAGCACATCTTTAGATTGAGCTTGACTTATCTCATAGCAAACTCTTGTTTCTGAAGCCGTCATTCCACCAGCCATGAATACAAAGAGTCTCTGTTTTACAACCTGATTATTGCCAGTGCGTGCCCACACAGCTCTTTGTCTAGGATTTCTCAAAGATACAGTGTTATGATCTTCTTCTTCATCCAGAGTTGGCTGATCTTTAACGTATGGAAAGAGCGATGATGGGAGCGTGCCTTTACTCAGTTGGTCCACAATTGAGTGAACTCCAGGCACATATCTTGATACTGCAAAAAAGTCTCCAACAGCGTGTGTATCAAATCTTGTTGGTAAGTCTTTCTTGGATAACTTCTCATGCAATGAGTTTTTCCATACTGGGGCCCCGAGTTTTGTATAGTTTCGAATGACTGTTATATCGTCCTTATTGACACCACAGTGTCGACATAATTTCTCATAATCTTCAGCAATGAGACCTCTTCTATAGATGGCATAGAGAATAATGAGTCTCACTTTTTCATGATTTCCTAGTCTTTCGTCAGCCAAGGCAGCTACTATTTCGTCGGTCAAGCCCTTTGGCTTTGATTCCTGATCATCTAAACCAGTAGAACATATCTGCTCAAGCAGTGAAGTCTCAATAAGATTCTTTTTTGTCACCTTATCCATACAGTCAGTGGCCATGGAAACATGCATCGTATATCGTGCCCTTAACTCATTAAACATGGGTAGATTGAGCATCATGTCCTTCAAATCTGAGAGCTTTGCTTCTCTGGTAGCATCTGCCAGATTGGGATTGTCTTTCCTTAGCTTTTCAAGCTTTCCCTGGAGAATGCCCGTCGCCTTCTCCATGTGTGTGTGCCTTAGAGACACCCATTCAGGGTCCTTTTCTGACACTGTTCCTTCAGAGATTTGTTCTTTTCCAGCAATATGCTCCTTGTATGAATAGTTCTTCCATTCTTTAATAGGTAACAAGTCGTAAGCCATAGCTTGGTAAGTGAATTCATGCAAAATGGGGGCAAACCAGTCGACGGTACGGTCAAGAATCAGAAAAACAGCTCTCGGTCTACCCTCGCTGGTATCGGGAAAGTTGGGGTGATCACGAGCATAACTATCCAGTTCCTGTTGAAACGCTTGGGCAATCATATATGGCAGCTTTTTCGACATACGTTCGGTGTTGTCAGCTTCGTAGAATCGAATAATGGGGTACTCTCCTAGAACAGCACAAAGAGATACGAGCTGGAGAGCCATCTTGCGAATAGCAACGGACAGTACGTCGAGACAGCCTTCGTTATAGAACTTTTCGAGGGAATAGGGATCATTAAGGGAGAACGTTTGGGATTCAATAGGGTTAAAGTCGATGTAGACCTGCTTGAGGGCTTTTGTGTATCTGCCAATGGGTGAGTTCTGGACTTTGCGATTCAAGTCGCCATTGAAACCAGCCGTGAAGAACAAGTGGGCGCCTGCGTATCGCGTTGGAACGATGGTATAGTCAGAGGCAATACAGTCAAAGTTGTAAGCTGTTGGTTCCGCGATGTAAATTGCTTCCAAATAAGTTTCCGTAGAACGCCTGGCATCCAGAATTTCAATGCCTGAAATGTTAGCAAACACCCAGAGTTCTAAACGTCGTGATACTTACTCGAAACACATCTGTTCAACAGCTCACTCTTGTCAATGACCGCCTCTATGAGCTTCGAGACATGTTGATCCAGCACAAGGACTTTATACTGTTGGAATAACACGAACTGGGTTAGAACGCTTACAGAGCGAAGCAGGACCAGACGCTGCTTACCTTCGCGGCGGGCTGGACAGAATCAATGATCTGAAAGATGTTCCGCTTGTAGTATTCTGCGATTGATGACAGAGACATGATATCAAAGGTGAGGATATTTAGGTAAGAAGAAGAGTTAGATTTGTGAGTACAAGACAAAATATAATAGGGGAAAACAAAAATTCCGAAAATTACAACACACAAAGAAAACAACCTTCAGCCTTCCCAGTCACGAAGCCAAACATCAACAATATAGAAAACTTGCTGGAGAGAGATGGTGTTACTGGAGTTTTTCTGAAAGCCAAATCTTGGTAGTAAAAGCCAGATCTTGGGAATGAAAGCCAGATCTTAACGAGAACCTTTCTAACGAGAATCTAACGAGAATCTTTCTAACAAGAACCCTTTCTAGTTAACGAAAGCCCTTTAATATTATTACTTGTCTAACTGGCTATCCTACTCTTCATTATCGTTTTGTTCTGCAGTATATGAAATGGGATCGTACTCTGCCCGAGAATTGTCTCTCATGATACTCTCCTCTGTCGTCGCGTCTCTCAGCGTATAGTCAATGACAGTAACATTATGATCTCTTACCAATGCTCTTTGGCTCTCGACAATTCTTCTGGGCTTGATTTTGGTCTTACCAACCAGTGGAACGTACGTTGCTGTCGAGTTTTCTTCGTCAAAATTGAGGGCAAGCTCGGAAAATGGATTCTCCAAGTGATCTAGCTCCATGGTATAGTCCTTATGGTGCGCAAACCTGTACACTTTGCCATCTTCCTCAATGACGTCCTGGGGATCGTCGAGCTTTCGCTTAAGAGATTTGGCCACCTCTTGCTCAGTGGGCACAAAAAATGAAATCCATTCATCAGTTTCCAGCGTAATTGGCTTGAAGATAGACACCCCCAGACTTTCCTTGCTGAACTTCTTCTTCTCTTGACTCAGCGCAGCTGATCCGTAAAACTTGACTACATAATAGACCAAATCCAACTGCTTGAAGTCCGGTAGCACAGAGTAGGTACTGACTGCCTTGAGATGCTTCTTTGTAGGATGTCTGAGCTCATTCAGACCTGTGTTGGCAGCCTCGAACGTGCTCTCGACAGCCCTCAGCTGGGCTTCAGGGTCCACAACGACATTTGCGCTCGACTTTCTGTTGTTGGAACGGTGCTTGATGTCTAGTTTCTGACGCACTGCTTCAGACGAAATATATTCCGTACGACGCAAGAATGAGACTGCTGGCTGAACACTGGCAGCAGCACCTACTCCCGACGGTTCGTGTAGCAGAAGGCTGTCTTTCGCGTCAATCATTGGTGGAGGATCCTGAGGATACACAGAACTCTCGTCTCCACGATCAAATATACCAGTAAGTGATGTAATGTCCAATGGCATACCGAGATCACCGTCCAGTGTGAAGTTCGGTTGTTGCTTTCTTGCAAGATCTGACAGGTAAGAGCAGGATGTCAGCTTGTCGGTGTCGATTGGAATGTCCAAGATCTTTGGAGGACACGGAGGAGGAGGTAAGTCATTGACATATCGAACTTTAGCGATATAGTCTTGCCTAGTTTCTCGCGACATGATGCTGATACTCTTTCAGACTGTTTTAGTGAAAACGAGCGTAGTTGTGGTGGTAGGATGCTTGGGAGTTGAAAAATGGAATCCTAATTTTCAGACATAATTTGTTCTATATAGACCACCTTTGTGAGCTTAATGATCAACCTCAACCAAGAATATGAACAATATGTCGCCCAAAGCTTTGGGGAGATTTCCAAAAACTTGAGAAAAGAGTCGAAAAGTCTACATAATAGAATTCAGTCTATTCTCAGCGATAGCAGGTTTGTAAAAACTGTCAGCGACACCTTTGGATTGCCTCTTGTTGGTACGAAAACACTATATACTAGGCACTGAAACACGCCAGCTAACTCCAAGTTCTTAGCAAACGAAAGATGTGGAAGGTGGTATATATCGTCTTCTGATCTCTCAGAGTCTGTTTATTTCAAGAGTACTGATGGCCATACTACTCAGTGGGATTTCAGCACCAGACGCTTAAACCTACACATTTTGCAATTCATTCAGCAACATAATGGCATAGTGGTAGTAGATTCGACTAGAAGAGGCAAGCGAATGCCTGATGCTCTATCAAAAACCGTTCCAATATGGTGTGCAGTTTTGAATCTTGTAGTCTTTGGCAAGTCTCAATCTGATCCTTTGATCTATCTTCCACCCCACATAATATCAGCCAGCGAAAAGAGCCAAATTGAAAAAAAAATCCCAAGCTTTGTGGAAAAGCTTGAAGCTTCTGGAATAGATATTGAGAGCCAACTGAGATCAGTTATAAAAAAGCCACTGCGGCCGATATGGGTGACTCCCGATTCATTCAACCCAACTTCTATACTAGAGACTGACTGGAAGGCCCTTGATGCTTTCCATCCAATAATTTTATGTACAGCGTCAGTTATGGTTCAAGATAATACTGACTTTCGTCCTGGGTATATATATGTTCAAGGTGCTGCAGATGACCATGAAGAATGGGCCAAATTACTTACCCCAGAGCTATTATGGGATCATTTGGATATATTGGGAGACCTGGAACTTTCTGATGAAGACCTGAGCAAGGCTATAGAGCATTTTTCAAAAGAAAAAAAAGGCAATTCGAAAGATCTCGATATATCTAAAGTGGTTGCAAAAATTGAACCTTCATGTTTTAGTATTGGAAAGGCTGACGACGTTTTCAGCATTTCAGCTATATTACAAACGTTGAAACAGAACTATGAAGTGTTGGTGAATCTCAGTGAAAAACACCAAGATTTTGCAGAAACTGATGGTAGTTTTGAAGTGATCAAGTTGCCATTACCTGAGGGAAAGAAAGGATCCAAGGTACTTCGGAGTGAGTTGAATTCTCTTATTCCTAAAATACCTACTGATAAACGAACATTGATTGTTTGTGATACTGGCTCTGATTTTTCAGTTGGAGTATGTTTAGCCCTTTTATGTTTACGACCTCCAGGTACGATGGATAAGGCTAGAAATAAAGATTCTATCAGACAACGACTAGTCTTGATATTATCCAGCAGAAAAGTCAACCCCAGTAGAAACACATTAACCGCTATTAATTCTTATTTAATGAGCTGAACAGCTATTAATTGTTAATGAGTTGAAATAGATCAATTCTCAATGAGTAGAAATAGACCAATTCTAATAAGTTAACTTTGATAAATGAATTTTTTATGGACATGAATAAATGCAATATTTAACGTCTTCCACTTGTTTTTCTGAGTAGTCGATGCGGATTGTTTTCTGTAACAGGCTTGATATCTTGACTGAATTCTACTGTATTTTCAACTTGACCTCCAATGACATTGAGCAACACATTTCTATCGTTCAAAGATTCTTGATCAAAGTAAGTTATTTGAGTACCCATTGGCTCTGAGTCCCCGTTGACGAAAAGGGATTCACTAGAATCTGTATGCCCATAAGTAGTAGCCCTTGGTAAGGCCTGAGCTTTACCAATTATCCTCCTTCTGTTCTTTGTGCCCTTTTCTAAAGATACTTTCGATACCTCAAGATCAACTGAGGCATTTGAATCTGGTGATTCAATGTCTATAGGAGCTATAGCAGATTTAGTTGTAGATTTCGTTGCTCCAGAAGAATGAGATTCTCCAGCATTTCCAGATCTTACACTTACTTTTGCTGATCCAACAGAGTCGTCTGTCATAGAATCATGAATAGTAAGTGAGCTTCCCAAGACTTTACCATGATGATCTCTACCATCAATAGCCCATTTCGAGGTTAGTGGAACCGAAGTGCCAGTTTTCGCACATTCCCAAAGCCATTCAACCTTGACAATAGGAACTTTCCATTTCAAAGCATAATTGAATTTTGATGAATTAGGCGTAGACACCAATAAATGCTGTTTAGGAGTGAATGTGGGTTCAAAACTAGCACCCAATAAAGGAATGAGCTTTTCAACATGAAGAAGTTCAACGCCTGAGAAGCCTGATATTGAAATACTTAGTGATTCCAGTTCCGCTATTCCTCGATGAGAAACAAATGAACACCAGTAATCTATTGTCAGCTTCTTGAAAAACAGTGACCTCTCAACGAGCCATTCCGTATACACATTATTCCCCAACAAGTGCTTTACACTATCAGGATCAGCCTTACTGTTGATGATGATATGCGAAGCATCTTTAGAATTTATAGAGCATTGAGCGTCATGAGATTTGACAATTTGTTCCAAGTGCTGGACTTGAGAAGGTGCAAATCCTTCAAATGCAAATGTGATTCCATGGAAAATGCCTTTAGCAGATTCAGCTGGCGATTCCTTCTTAAACTTCTTAACCACAACCTCTTCTTCAATGACAGACTCGTCTTCTATCTTGCGCTTCGACTCACTCATTTCAGAAGTCTCCCAAGCAGAACCAATTTGCTTCGTCTTGACATCTCGACTCGTTTTGGGTAGTGCATCCAGCACATTTTGCCAGACTTGATCGTTCTTTTTGCCCTTGGTTCTGCTCTTTTTGACAGGTCTCGTCTCGTCATCAAAATAATGGTTTGGTAAATATGTGTTGTTTGGATCTGGAACAGAAGAAAATGATCCAATACCTCTTTGGTCTTTTGGTACATTAAGCTGATAGGAAGTTTCGTTAACTCTCGCCTTTCGTTTTAAACAGTGTTCGAGCCATAATGGATCTACGATATAGATCTGCCACTTAACAGCAGCTTCAACTTTTCTACCAGTTCCGAGTGGGCTTATCAAGTGGGTAATAGACCGTGTTAAGCTGGTCGAATAGCTCCCACCGTTTGATTCAATGAGCTTTCTCATTTCTTCTCTCTCACTGTTGGAATCTCACTCCAGATAGTTAGCTTCAGCCCAGTTCAGCCATAGGAAAGAATACTCACCAATGTTTGTAACTGCCAAACGAAGGTTTTGGAAAATTTTTGCGAGGCCTTTCTTAATTTCCAATCGCATATCTATATCTTCACCGTTGATCCACCGCTCATGAATGTTCTTTACAAATTCAACCGTCACGATGGCTATATCAGATCGGTGCTTGACAGCATGGTAATACTTTTGCGTTCCTGTCCAGCAAGTCACCAGGTATTTAGTATGGCCAGTCAAGTTCGGCGAAAGCTCACCTCCGAGAGCTTCAATTTTCGATCCTAGATCGGCTTCGTCCTGTAGAAACGTTAGGACATCACTCTGTCTGACCATAATAGAATACATACGATATGCTCCTCGCCATCTTTACGAGACTCGTTGTAATTGGAAACGCCAGTGATACAGAAGTGCATCAGCCTGAAAGGCTTCTGGATATGGACCTTGGCCATTTTTCAAGTATAAAGACAGTCTCGAGGTTCGCGTGGGGAGCCAGTAAAAGTTGGAAGTTGGTGTTGGAAATTTAAATATTTACGCGCGTTAACACGTAGTCACGTTCGCCAGATTACTCTTCTCGACGTGTTTCTATATCACCACTTTGGTGCAATGTTCTGTGGAAGAAGGTCTGATATCGTTAAGTTATGAAGACTTTGGCTTCTGTCGATGGTTTTGAAATCAGCAATAAGCGCAATATAGTAGAGTTTGACTTAGTATGTAGTGCTGATTAATTAATTACATAATATAAAACCAATATTTTTTTGCTCGAAATTGAAAATTCATTCTTTTTAACACTTTGACAAGAGTTGGTGAACAAGTTTCTAATAGCTATCACGGTAGATACAGTGACGAAGAGTCTCTTAATTTTTTTGGATATATAGCAATGCCGCTCCCACGATCAAGCAAGAGCATCTCTAGACACCTTCCCAGACTCAGTGTTCTGGCCAATGACAATCCGGTATGCCAGTTCAGAACCCTTTCAACGATCCACGGAACTCCAAAGAAGTCTTCAGACTCGGCTATTCAGCAGAAACCTGATATGAGTCTGAAAGAGTTGTTCCAGGTCAAGCCAATATCAAGAAAACGCAAGCCTCTGCCTTTATCAGAATCCTCCGCTTTGATGTATGCGCTAGATGTCTCGAAAAAAGGTGTTTGGAATAAGTTCAGAGATTTTGAGCATTGCGAGGTAAAAGTTCACCAGCAGCTGCCTCGTCGAGTCTGGTCTGATCTGTTTAGATACTTTTATGGTAGCGACAAGGACGCAAAATCAGCTTGGGAACACTATGATATTATCGCTAAGACAATGATGAGAGCGGGCGTGATGCTGACAGCTCATGAAGTCGCCATAGTTATCAAGGTGGCAGCTAGAGCTGGTCTCAGTAATGTAGTTCAAATTTTTTGGAACGCTGCTGTTAAAACAAAGGTCTCGAAAAATTTGTATTTATGGAACACATATATGGAGGTGACTTGTAATGCCAACCCCCAGTACTGGCACAGAAAGTTCAATGGATCTCGCCATCGCCTGGATTTAGAGCCTGCGGTAACGAACGATGCTATTGACCTGGTTTCCGGAATCATTGCTGACGGTCTATCGCCCAATACCAAAACTTTTGAACAAGTTATTTTGTATCTCGGTCAAAACGGCGACATTGACTATGCGGAAGGAATAATTTCATCTATTTGGAAAGTTAGACTAGACAACTCACCGATGGATGAGGAAGGAGAAACTGACTTTTCTCCCTTAGAAGCTGGCTCTCCGATATACCCCAAAGTATCGACATTATCTGCCATTATCAATACCTATGCCGTCAACGATAAACTTACTGAAGGACTCAAAGTAATGGAGAAACTGAAAGATCATTATAAAATCAAACTTACAAGCGAGAACTCAATAGAGCTATGGGAGTGTATATTGGGCTGGGCATTTTATTCCAAAGAGCCATATGGGAATACACCTTCAATAGTTTTTGATGCTCTATGGACTGGAATTACAGAACAACATAAAATCAAGCCCTCAGATTTGATGGTTTACTACAAGGCAAAATACGAAAGATCGAACAAGAATTTTTCAGGCATGTTGGAAGTAATTCCATTTGCATCACGAAAGAAGATACCTTCTCTTTTCTATCAAGCTACTTTATCCATGGCTAGAAATGGAAAGATTCAAGAGGCATTGGATACTATGAACTCTTTTGTTGAACGATATCCCTACCTGGAACCCCAAGCCAGGGAAGCCTATAATCGCATTCAAAGATCCAAGCAGATTCAAAAGTTTTCGCGGCCAGTTGAGTCGGAGGAGTGTGAATCAAAGAAGTTGCAAGAAGAGAGAGGACGAATAAATGCATTTAATACGATTGCTCTAGCACAATAAGTATATATTGAATAGTAAGTACTACAATAGAATTAAGTTGGCAAATATGGAGACAGTCATATTTAGAGCTGGTCATATATCTAGAGACAATCATATATCTAGAGCTTGCAAATATCTAGAGACAGTCATTTGCAAATGTACTAAAGACGGTCATTTGCAATATCTAGAGTCGAATCAAGTCGTTTGCAAACATATATCTAGAGAGAGATATCCATCCATGTCTAAACCACTTCATTTGACTAATGTGGGCCTCTGTCATTGCAGACCTGCTCTGGATATACTGAGTTGTATTTGAGAAAACTTGGATTCGATTTGAAGCCTTGACATCTGGAGAGTCTAGATATTTGACTTTGACATATGTAGCCAGCGTATCATATAGTCCTCCATATTTTCGCCAAACTGGCAATGAATCCAGCACGTATACTTGTCGTCCATTCACTTGCTTATCCAAGACTGCCGCTCTGAATATTGAGCGGTGATTTCTATGGCTTGAAACTCCTTCTGAATCAAATGTGACGACCTTTGTATTTTTGTCCACCAGTTCTGTAATTCGGTCTACAAGCAATTGCTCATCCCAATCGACGCTTTGAGAGTCTGGAAAGTCTTCTGGTTGATCAATCAAGACGACATTTTCAATTCCAAAGATTGCTGCAGATGCTATCAGTTCGTTTTTTCTGGTTTCGCCAATTCCTTCAAAGTTGCCTGAAGAAAAGCAGATGATTGAGAGATTGTTATGGTGATGAGGAAGAGAGAGCTGAGAGAGAAGCGGGCTGAAAAACATTGCTTCATCATCAGGATGGGCAATCAGTAGGGAGATGGAAGTGTTTGTAAGATCAACTGGTAGAGGCAAGGGCTGAATGATGGATTTGAAAAGGACAGTAGGCAAAAGAATGGGCAAAATAGCCCATAGTCCAAATGTAAGTAGTGACATGGTGATGGGGAGAATGAAGGTTTCTGGAAGTGAAAACTTAAAGTTCTACGCTTCCCACCGAGAGCGTCTAGGCTTCCCACCGAAGCGTGAAAAATTAACTTGACGATTTGATGGAAAACCGTAGAAATTACTTTGATCAATTTCATTGAAAACCGTAGAAATTACTTTGATCAATTTCATTGAAAACCGTAGAAATTACCTTGAAGATTCCTCCGAAAACCGTAGAAATTACCTTGAAAATCCCACCGAAAACCATGGAAATTACCTTGAAGATTGTAGATTCCGAGTATTTCACAAACGTAGAAATGAACACTTCTCGACTCAGGAATTTGCCGGAGTTTAAAGCGATTTAAAGTCAAATTACAGTCATTTTTGAAGAGTGAATCACTAATATTGATAGAATCTACGGACACAAATACTTTCAGACCATTATTCTCTTTAGAACTGAATCAAGCATTTGTTAATGCCCATCGCCCCCATACTCTGACTTAAAGGATCCCGTGATCTCAATCTGATGACCGTTATCTAGGTTTAGGTTTAGATCTCAAACTTTAATTTCAAAACTACAAAACCCATGTCTTGCTTTACAAAAGCAATGACGACAGACCCAAGCTCAATGACCGACGCTGAGGTCCCATGATACTCAACAGCAACAATGTTGTGGAGGATAAGAGCGGAACAAGCAACTGCCCACGCGTCACTATCCACGCGTCGCTATCCACGCGTCGCTATCCACGCGTTGTCGCCACGCGTTACCGCTAAAAATACCCCAGCGGAGATCAAAGGGTAATCAAGCTGTGTTCAATTCGCTAAACTTCAAATTACTCCGGACCCTTCACTACATAGCTCCGCCCGGCCCCGGCCCCCAGTATCCGACTACTGCTTATTGTGTCGGAAATCAAATATAATGCTGGAGAAAAAATAATAAACCCGGGTAACTTCAAATTTGGGACTTGAGATCCCCGGGTTAGTTTAGATGTAGAGGGATTCGACGCGGGGCTAAATCTGCCCTGTTTCTGCCCTATCAATACTTTCGTGCGGCTGTGCAGGAATGGCATTGTATTTGCGACAACGAGGACGAGATCACCAGAACCATATAAAAAGACAAGACTTTCCTCCGAGACTCAAATTTATTTTCCATCTGAATCTATATTAGTTATCGTATACGTATTTTATTACCACTATTAAATGTTGAATAGCAGATTGTTTTCAAAGAACAGCACGGTAATCGCTAAGAGACTGATCTCCAACTCCACTTCAAAGGCCTCCTCTGCTTCTTCTCATGGGAATCATGCTGTAGCTGCCGCTGCTGCTGCTGCTGCTGCTGCCACCAAAATTGCTGATGTCGCTGGTGCTACTGGTGCTACCGCTGCTAAACCTTCTACCAGCATGCACAATCGTCTGGTTGATCCTACCAAGTCACCAGAGTTTCTCAAGTCTTTGCCAGTGCTGGACCTGATCTCACTCACTGGCATTGCGGGCATGACTGCATCTTCTTCGTTGATTAAAATGTCCACCAAAGTCATGAAGCACTCTCCAGACGCTCTTATTAAACAGTTTGTATATCCCATTTACTGCGGTGGAGAGACTTTTGACGAGGTTGTTGCAACGGGATCCAAGCTTTTGGACAGAGGCTTTGGAAATATGATGATTTCGTATTCTGTTGAAGACGCTGAAGGCTCTGCCGGCTCTTCTCTGCTTGACAAGGCTGTCGACGAGATTATCAACTCTATCGATCTCATTTTGGTGAAGCACTACGACAACGCCGCGAGAGCATACCAAGAGGGTAGAACTACCCAGTCTGCCATGTCCGGTTATATTGCATTGAAACCTACTGGACTGATGGCTAACGCTGCTGACTTACTCAAGAACTACAACAAGCCTGAGTATGCTGAGAGATGGGAAGCGTATCTTGACACCTGCCGTAGGATTTGCCAACACACTGTCGACCACGCAAAGGGAAAGGCTGTTATTGTTTTTGATGCTGAGAAGAAGCTGCTTCAGCCTGGTGTTTATGAAGCTCAAAGAGTTATGATGAGAGAGTTTAACAGAGATGGAAACGTGGTAGTCATGGGCACGATTCAAATGTATTTACAAGATTCTCTCAAGCAGTTGGAGTCTGATTTGGAGGACGCGAAGAAGCATGATTATCAAGTTGCTATGAAGTTGGTCAGAGGTGCCTACACCCACAGTGAGCCTGATAGATGGAATGTTATTCACAAAACCAAAGCCGCCACTGACGCATCTTACAATAAGGGAGTCTCCATGATGCTCGACAGCATTATTGATGGCTGGGTAAACCCTGGAAAGGGACCTTTGTCTAATGGTCTTCCTCTTGCTGGACGTGTTGTTGTTGCTTCTCACAATGAAGAATCCATGTCCATTGTTGACCGTCGTTTGCGCGAAGAAGTTCCAGAAGGAACAGTTGATTTTACAAAGGACGAGTCTGTTGTTTTTGGTCAACTTATGGGAATGGCTGAAGATCAAGGTGTTGAATTGTGCAAGCGAGGGCGCAAGGTGATCAAGTATGTTCCTTGGGGGCCTACTAAGGAGACGAAGGAGTATCTTGTAAGAAGATTAGAAGAGAATGGAGATACCGTTAATGTTGGAGGACTGGAATTTGTCCAATATGGTTTAGGAGAGTTGAAGAGAAGAGTATTTGGATTTTAGAAGGATCATGAATGATCTGTATTACTTTTGCATATTTTTTTTATTAGTTTGTATGATAATGTTTTAAATGAAGATGATTTGAATGAATTTAAAGTGTTGATTAAAGATGAAAGGAACGTCAATTCATATTGATCAACCAGCCATAGGTATTTCGTTTTACGGATAATGAAGCTCCTTACTGCCTAAGGAGTGGTGATTATGAATACGCAATTCTACTAGACATCAGGATGAATCAACTCGCATCACCATATGGAAACACATTTTTGATCTGGCGCTTACTATAAACATCACCAAGCAGAATCGTACTTATTTCCGGGATAAATACTTGTAATATTTTGATTCTACATCTATGATGCTTATGTTTATGGTTGTTTTTATAGTTGGTTATTTTTATAGTTATAGTCGTTTTTAGACTTTACCTGACAAAATTATAGTTCACTCGGCTATTGTCAACTATAATTGTAGGCAAAAATCATAGACGTTAGTGGTTGTCATAATAAACATGAGGTCATATTCCAGTCCCACAGAAATTTCAAGTCAACTATGCACATAGACCATCACGTACAAAGGCTGGATGTTTTACTACGCTGCATAGTTTCCAACTTGGTAGTAACTGTCAAATCTCTACTCGATGATATCATGAACCTATTTTAGGGTGTCCATGTTCATGATCTGGGACTATGCAGATCTGGCTTTACCAGAGATCAAGAGCCTACTACATGATGATGACTTCATAGTATGCGGAGCATCTTCCAGTTGTAAAAACAGTGTTAATAATCTGTAAGCCTGGCTTGTTACAAACCATTGCCTATTTCAACCATCTCAAGATCACGGGAGGCTTATAAAAGCTGTTCCGTTATGCTCCTTTAGAATCGACAGTATGAGAAAGCTGCATTATCATGACTCTGTCATAAGCAGCATGAGTACAAGCAGCAGTAGAAGTGGTAGTGGTAGTGGTAGTGGTAGTAGTAAGAGCAGTAGCAGTAGCAGTGGTAGTTGTAATAGCAGTAAGAGCAGTGATAATAGTAATAGTAGTAATCGCAGTAGTAATTGCAGCAAGAGCAGTATAGCATCAACAGAAATCAGAAGTAAATATTCAACAACAGTATCAGCAGTAGAGATTCAACAACAGTATCAACAGTAGATAAAAGACCACTAGATATTCAAATAGTTTTCATAGCACTCAAACACTAGTAACCTCAATATATCAGTTTCTAGTGCATAGCATCATTGACTTGAAATATTGGACTCTATGAAATTCTCGAATAAGATCTTTTTCCAACCTCCTCCGATCTCTTGAAGGGCCGATCAACTACCGTCTACCCCAAGCTCCATCTACTCCACGATCCATCTACTCCATGCTTCATACAAACATTTAGCCCAACATTTGCATTTTGTAGAAACGTAGGCCTAGTCCAAAATATAAAAGATCCAGACACGGCTGGACCAAGTTTCTAGATCCCAAAAATATTGGTAATTGTGTCTGATCCTTATTTCAAACGCATTTCTTTTTTCAAAAACACTACATTACCTTCCCCTTTCAGAGACGTCGCAGCACAAACTTACCTCGCGTAAAGCTAGGAAGAACCATACCGTTTTCTAGTGAATCAACATTTCCAAGTTATCTATAAGCAAATAGCGAGAGTGCTAAATGAACGAATATATAAACATGAGAATAAATCCGCCTTTTACCACTATCTCAATAGCTAGCAACTGAACAAAATGATCAATACCAACTACAGACATCTCGAGTCAAACCCTCCTTCCTACTCTGCCATCTCCGGCCTCAATATCAGACCTGGAATTGGTGCTACTTCTGTCTCTTGTACTTCTCAAGAAGTCACAATTGATACTCATAACTCATCTTTCCATCCTGGCGATGTGGTGACTGGAAGACTACTGTTCACGCCAGTAAAAAGCGTTCGTCTAAGCTCAATTACAGTCTGTCTCGCGGGCGAAATGCGAATCTTTGGAGGCCGTTCGTGGAATGGCAAGAGGTCAATGCTGCGAAAGTCTTTAAAACTTGATCAGCATGTCATTTTGGATTCTTCAAATCCTCTCAACACCCAGGACACAATTCTTGAGCCAAAATTGTACAAGAAAGGATCCAAATACTCTTTTGATTTTGTGTTACAAATTCCTCACACTATGACTACTGAGTCCGGCACTTGCACTGCAATTCCTCCCAGCTTTGGCAGGGTCCCCAAGGCCAATTCTTCTGCTAAGGACGGCTTACCTTCTACAGCCATTTCGCCCTCTACAACCATCTCGCCGTCCATGAGTTCACCGCCTGTATCTATTTTCTACTTTGTGAACGCAGCTTTAGTGCCTTGTGCCTCGACAAGTATCACCAGCGTTGCTCGTCGCAGTTCGACCATTACTTGTCCCATCCCTCCTATTATCACCGTTGTTCCTTCGTGCCCAGCACCTTATTCTCCCAGAGCCTCTGCCAAAAGCACAAAAGATGTTCAGCTTGATCTGGAAATTACCAAAAAAGGCTCGCTGATATGCGAGTCCAGTACGACTGGTCTTCTCCAAGTCAGCGCGTCCAGCGACCCTATTTCCATCATCACAAGTTCTCCCAAATACTCAGAGGCCATTCTGAACCTGAGGCTGACATACATTCCCAAATCATATCCAGTAGTAGCACCTCCTAAGCTTGAGGCTCTGGAACTAAGACTGTGTGGAAAAACAACATACTTCCGTCCCAGTTCCATTCTGGCGTCTAGCTCCAGTTCTAGTTCAGGCACCGATTCAGATCACAAAACCATCAAGGACCGATCAGATCACAAAACAATCAAGGACCGAATCAATGGCTTAGCACAGTGCCCTATTTCTCAACCTCAGTGGCATATCGGCTCAGACTCGATTGGCAGTTATACTGCTTGTATAGCGGTTCCTTTTTCTCTTGGCCCGTTCACAAACTCTGATTCCCTCTTGGTACCGGCATTCAAGACCGAGTGGGTTGAACGAAACTATGGCATGGAAATTGCAATTGAAGTACTCGGTGCCAAAGGTATTCTTGAGGTGCCGGCTTGGGTTTGCTAAGGCTATTTATTTATCAAATATATTATTTCAAATATATTATTTCAAACTTTCTATTTTAAATACTATTTCAAACTTTTTATTTTAAATATCATTTCAAACTTATTATTTTAAATATATATTTCAAACTTACTATTCCAAACCATATATCAACTATTTCTTTCAAATATATTTATTTTATCAATATCAAACTTTGTTCTATAAAGTAAATACTTCAAAATGCCATCAACCAAAGTAATATAAATGAAAACGATAAAGTAGATAAGTGATTCATATTGATCAAAACCTATTTAAAAAATAAATAAAAAAAAGACATGAATAAAAAAAAAAAAAAAAAAAAAAAAAAAAAAAAAAAAAAAAAAAAAAAAAAAAAAAAAAAAAAACAAAAAAAAATCAAAAATCAAAAAAAAAATAAAAAACCAACAACTAAAGGTAAGAAAACAATATAAGACATGATAAAAAAACCAGAATAGTGTAAAGAAATAACAGAAGAAATATCGAGATATCGTCTTTGTCGAAAAAAAGAAAAATAATCAAAACAAAAACCACAATGAAAAGAAAAATAAAGAGCGAACATAAAGAGTGACAAAAAAACAAGTCGTTAAATGGATTACCATTGATATTGGAATGACTATTAGTCGCGGACATTCAGCATTCGCTTCAAATCAATCTCTAAAGAAGTATTAGTTGTTGACTGCTGATTGCTAGACTCCGGAGAAGGCGCGTACAATTTGCAAGAAGTCTTTGAACTACCATTTCTAAAAGATGGCTTAGGCAAAGACGAAGGTGCAGGAGAATTATGGAAACTTGAGCCTGCGTAACTAAACTTCTCTTCATCCACAGGCTTCCCTTGTTTACCAAACAAGTCGGGAAACAAAATAGATCGAAGATCAGAACCATCTTGTGAATCAGACTGAGAAGTTTGCTGATTTCTTCTTCTCTGCTTAGGAGCAAGCAGATCCATATTGCGAGGAAGTGTGATTGCAGTAGGAGTTGTTGCCGAAACAGGACGAGACCTGGAGTTATTGCCATTCGGCAGATTTCCGTTCATGTTGTTATTACTATTACTATTGTTGTTGTTATTGGCCTTCTTATTCTTCGACCCAGACGGTGACGAACTGGAGCGTGGAGTCTGGGTTAGGGTATTTATACCACCATTTTTTTTCTGATTTGAAGATGATGGGGCCAGCACAGCAGAAGGTTTTTTCTTAGATTGCAAGAAAGCGTTGGAGGACTTTGGGGACTTTGGTTTCTTTGGTTTAGGCTGTTGTTGTTGTTGTTGCTGTTGTTGTTGTTGTTGTTGAGGTTGAGGTTGTGTAGAGGGTTTTCGTGTAGGTTTTTGCTGCTGTTTTTTGGTGTTAGCCAGAGCAGACTTGACGATTGACTGGTTCGTAATCATTGAAGTTGATCTTCTATTGGGGCCAGGACTAGCTGGTTTACTGTTAATAACATCGTGGGAGCTGTTCATAGGGATTATTCCAAGCATTTGATGAGTGTTAGATATGTGAATCGTGTATTGGATGGTGTCAAGAGAAATAGTGTTGGTAAGAAGAAAAAAAGAAAAAAAAAAAAAAGCTCATTTAAATTTCTTTGGCTGAGCATTGCCAATAAGCAACAAAGCGGCCACCTTAAGAGTCCGAACTTCTTTTTCTACGACGCATGAAATCTGGAGGTTTCATTGTTTTACCAACATTACTTCTTACTGAAGTCTTGCGCTTAGCTTCTGGGCTTGTCGTTGCTGCTGGAGGTTCCTTAACTTCACCAGCCAATCGCACAACACCATCGCCTTGAGCTTTGTATGTTGGCTAAATCTGTGATTCATGTTGAAAGTAACCCTAACCCATTTATCAATTGGTATCGTTCTTCAAGTCCGTTCTTCATCTTCGTTCTTCATCTTCGTTCTTTACAATAATGGTGCTACATAACTCTAAATGGGACAGGAAGGCTACAAAGAACTACTACAGAAAGCACGGAATTGCACCTCCTCGGAGGGAATCTAGCGACGAGGGGCCTGAACTGGACCAAGATCTGGATGATCCCGACTTGATCAGCTCGCTTATACCGACTTTACCTGGAGACGAGGCCGCTGGTTCCAAGTTTGAACGAAGAAAAGACACAAAGAAGCTGCCCTCAAACAACTGGAGATATGAAGAGGTTGAGGAAGAGACAGATGAGCGACTGCTTGATGAAGCGCAACTGGAGCTCAAGTCTTTTGAAGATCAACAAAGACAGATAGAGGAGGACGAGTTAAAACTGGCCAGACAAGTACGTGAAGGTTTTGGTGCTGAAGATATTGATTTGAACAAGATTCCAAAAAACAGAGTGCTTTCTAAAAAGAAGGGCAGGTTTGCTGAGGTTGAAGAGGATGCTATTTACGATGGTGATCAAGATGTTGATTTGGACGATATTTTAGAAGCTAGTGACAAACAGTCTGCTCTTCCATCTACAGGGAAATCTACTGTTTTATCTACAGGGAAATCTTCTGTTCCATCTACAGGGCAGCCTTCTGTTCCATCTACAGGGCATGACCAGTCTTCTCTTCCATCCACAGGGAATCACAAAGGTAAAATCCATAAAATGCAAGATAAACAAGACTTTTATCGAATTCAACAGGAAATTGAAAAGGCCAAAGCTGCAGAAATGATTAAGCGCAAATTTGGCCCCAAAAAACAAGACGGTCAAGCGAAATTTAATCGATTAGACGATGAACAGAACATTGACGACTTTTTAAACGATATTAATGAGTTGAAAATTGATAGCAAAGATGATATCGAAGATGGGCTTGACGATTTACTTGGTGATTCAAAAGCACCATCTTTATTTGCTGGTTCTTCCATAAAAAAGCAGTCTACGCAAAAATCAGTTCAATATTCTGAAGCATGGCTTGACAATCTCATTGATTGATTTGCATATTATTTCATTAGAATTCATTAGAATTATTTCATTAGAATTATTTCATGGGGATTCATTAAAATTCATGACAATTATGTGAATTCATGAAAATTATTTTATGTGAATTATGAAAAATTTAGACATTCTTCTTTTTCAAAAGCTTCTTTGAGATAAAGGACTTTTTATTCTGCTTCGTTACCACGTCTTGTAATTTCTGATTATGGTGGAATTCAGTTGAAAACGAGATATGTTTATCATCAAGATTCAACATCAATACCAAAGCACTAAGCAAAACAGCATGCTTCATTAACATGCCAGTTTCTTCTGCCACTCCGCTTAGCAATGCTCTGGAGTCCATAGCACATGGATCACAAATGGAACCAGCTGGTTTTCGACGCGGTTGAAAAAGATTTGTCTCAGAACGATTTTTTGAAATCGCTGTTATGGATCTGCTGAAATATTCAGAGAATGTGTACCTTCGAACCTGACCTTCTACAGCCTTAGGAGTACTATTTGATACCGTCTCTGGTTTATTTCGTTCAAAGGCGATTTCTCGTGTGAATTTGGTATACTCGTCAATGGTGAGATTCAAGAATTCATTTTGTATAGGTAGCTTTGCATCTTCAGTTTGTTGCTGGAATAGCAAGTTGAACTCGTACCCTCTGAGAGTAGCAACAGGTGTATCAGAAACCTTTGAATAGCTATTATCTCCATTATGCGTAGTGAAAAATGCCCATATAGTGAGATCATTCAATATAGACTCTGGTGACAGTAAAGAATGCTCTGAGTTTGGCACGTCGCCCGAAAAAAACGACTTCTGGCGTAAAGGAGTATTGATGTACCTCTCGTCAAGCGAGAAATGTGCAGTCGAAGCCAAATATTTATCGTTTTTGAGATTCAAAGAGTTATCATCATCTGTAATGATTCTCCATTCTCCAATCTTTAAACTACTTACTGGCTCAATGACTTTATATCCCTTTCCGTTTTGGATTTCTACAAACAACCAGGTAACTGGGAAATGTAGATAGTCCTGCCTAGAACAGTACTGAGATTGAATTCTCGTTAGTTTAGGAATGGCTTTCCCATTGAACCGGATATCGTGTTTGGAAATACTAGCATAGCTCTGTTTGGATCTGCTTCGCGACTTTTCGTTCACATCCACGACACTGAAAGTTGGAGAGATTCCAGCACAGGATGAAGAAACTGCCTGCAGTGACTTGGGTGGAATAACAACTTTTTTCACATTATTCAAAGGAGATCTAGCTTCTCTCATAAAGCCAGCTAGTGACAAGTTTTCTTTAATGACATCAAACACTGGACAGTTTCCACCTGGATTGCTGGAAACGCTTTGAATTTGAAGTGCTTTTGTCTTTTGTTTCGACTTTATCTTAGGCTTTGCTTTTGAAGAGAGTGATCTAGATATTGGACGAGCCAGAAAGTAAGTCTCACGAGAAAGAGAAGCACCTAATTTGCCCAATGATTTCTCCTTCTCGGATTCTTTGAATGGACATGGCAACAAGCCTGGCCTTGGTTTGGCCTGAAAGTTAGGCACAGAGGCTGATTTGTGAATCATGGAAGAAGCTTCTAATGAAACCTTTACCCCAGTTAATGATTGATGTTGATGGTGCCCTTGACTCTTTAAATTCCCATACTCTATTGTAGCTGGCAGAGGCTTTTCATTGAGATGTTCTTGCCCAAGAGTCTTATGTGGGGGATAACAGAGACCAAAAAATGTTTCTATCGATGATAGTACCAAGAGTCCAAGCTCAAGGTCCAGACCACAATAAGGAACAATGAAGCTCATCTCAGCAAGTAACTGCTACTACCAATTCTACAAAATTGACAATCGCCAACTTAGCCACCAAGAGTAAAGGAATTCAGAATAGAATTGGGCAACTATATATACTCTTTACAAAAAGTTGTGGTTAAAGTTTTCAACATCAGGTTGAACATTAACATGAATATATTCCTTTATCACTTTTTTTAGTGTACACAAAAGGTTATAAGGGCATGAACACAAGTACAAAATAAAAGCCGTACAGATTTCAGCCGTTTGTGAAATGGGACAAAATGATCAAGGCAAATAGTAATAGAAATATATCTAAATATATATGCAAAAAGGATAGAGGTTCGGAATGTATAATTCTATTTAATAAAAACCAGACAAGGCTTCAGCTGAATTCCATCTAATAAAAGATATCAAACCCAGACAAGGCTTCAGCCCCAGGCACCAGATCTTTCCAAAAGTCATCAGTAACAAGCCATTCTGGATATTCATCTATATTTTCAGCTGGCTGTTGTCCTAGCTGTTGAGACAGCGGCCCTTTATAGCCATTGATACTGTCCATTCCATTTGCACTCCCATTCCCTACGCCGTTACCATTTGCCATGGGCATTTGTATTTGTGCAGGCATTTGTTGAGCATATTGGGGAATGTTTTCTGAAAATGAAAGAGCTTGGGGTTGGAATTGTGCAATATTCTGCGCTGGCTCATATTCAACGCCATTGGTTTTACTTCTAGGCGGATCCAAAGACAATTTTGGCGTGTTAGCTTCCATTGCAACACTGGAAAGTATGTCCAAAGGTGAGCCAGGCTGGATATCAGAGTTTCTACGTGGATGCAGAAGGTACTCATCGGGGACCGGCCGATTCTGCTGCCCAGTTGCAGCATTGATAGAAAGATTGGCAGTTGAACTGGGCATTTTGAAAGTTGAAGTTGGTGCGTTGGGATGAGCCGGCGGAGAGGATTGAGAAACTTCAGGCTTGGGGTTGAAGAAAAAATACAGTTGGCGATCAAAGTGACATATAAGAACATGGAGAACAAAACAAAAGTTCACAGCGAGGTTTGCAAAAGGATATTGGTCAATTACCATTAACAGTTTTTCAATGATCCTATTCAGTGAATCCAGCGAGCTGGAGTGAACATGGCAAATATGATGGAAATCCTTATTTGTCAAGTAGAGCGTACGAAGTTTCAGCAGAGTAGCCGCAGCATAGGCAATTCTGGTATAACAAAACAAAGGCATCATGGCAATTTCTTCGACAGAATGACTAGACATAAGTTCTAGACAGTTTACCGCACCCGAATAGCACCAGCCAATGGCCTTTGCTGCTTGAAGATTAATTTTCATTGCACCGATTGCCAAACTGTATTCGCAATATGGTGCACGGCCTAGCTGTTGATTTAGCGGAACGTACATGACAAATTCATGAAGGATAATGTTCATAACATGTAAATGAGAGGCAAATAATGGCGATCCAAGTTTAGTCATTTCCGACAAGACTAGAAGTTGATGTTCAAAGGATTGAACGATATGCTGGATTCTCGCATCATTAAGATCTGGAGGAGATATTGCGTCTGCTCCTTGTAGCGCATTTCTTATTTCTTCCTTCAAATGATTGAGTCTTGCTATAGCAGCAATCCGTCGCTCGACCATGCTTCTCTCTGGCTTTTCCAAAATTTCACAGCATTCTTCGGTATGTTTAGACCACATGAGGAAAAGAGGTCTTTTGATAACCATTGACACATAAACGCTTGAAATGTATACACATAACCAGAGCTTTCGACATTCAGGAGTTCGAGGATCCTCCAAAACGTCTGGCCGAATCAGCCGATCATACTTAAGTGAGTTCGACTGCTGGCCTTCAAACGGAGTGCCTGCTAAGCCCAAGTCAACTGCCAGAGTTGTACATAAATGAGTAATTAAATGGCTTCTTTGATTTTGGCCAGTTTCTGGATTGTTGTACCAAAAATTCATCATGATCAAACATCTTAATAACTCCAAATTTTTGTTTCCCAGTATCATGATTTCGTAAATGATAGCGTCCAACGCTTTATTGTGAATTGTAATGCAAGCTCGTTTCTTTTCAACATCTGTGACCATGATGGAAGTTACTGCCAAAACAGTTAGAAATAATATGGGGTTTTCACGTCTGAGTTGATTAGTCGACAGTTCGTCAGTTAATTCTATCAACGTGTATCTATTGTAAAGTACATCTTTGTACTGGCGGATTCGTTCGTCTGCTTCTTCTTCAGTCAAAAGTCCTTGAGAAACTACATCGTTTTCAAAAGATGGAGATTCCATTCGAGGTTGAGCCTCTATATCCTCTAGTCTCATGGTCGCACTTTCTTCAATTTTGTTCCATAGAACGACCATTTTATCGCGAATCTGTTTGATGCCTTTCACGTTTGATTTTCGGCCTAGCAAGTCTTCATCTGAGCTATCAGGAGTCTCTCTGGAGGTCGCCCCGGGGTTATCAAGAGTGTTAAAGTCTGGCGTGCTGGTTGAGCTGTTTGCGTATGTTGAACTTTGAGCGCTATGATCCGCACCATTACTCAAGCCAACAGCACTCGAGCCCAGAGTTGAATTCAAATTAAAGCTGCTGCCATCACCAGAATCGTTTCCCTCATCTGTTAGCTGCCGTGCTAAGATTTCGAGCTTTTTTTCAAGAACTGCTACTCTTCCATCGCCCTTTTTGGTTCGTTTCCAAGGTCCAAAATGAAAAATACATTCCTTTTTACCTTTAACACATCGCAAACAGGGCTTTTCAGGAAACAGTGGATCTGAGGGAATACATCTTACTTTCAAGCTGCGACAGTGGTTGCAAGCTTTGGCACGACGAGATTCCATTACAGGCTGCAGTGGTGATTTTGGCTGAGATTTTGTGTCTACCTCCTTGGATATTGAATTGCTCTTCACTATGCCTAGAGGATTTGCAGTTCTTCCCGTTGACAGTCCTAACTGGCTTGTTTGTTCGTTCATCGTAGATTTTGTCTATATTTCCTCGCTCACTCTTGAGATAGGTACATTCAGTAGAGGTATCGTTTGTATCTAGCCATACTGTTAGAACCAGATGATTTGCTTCAAGAGTCTTACATTACCTGGTAAACTCGGTTATGCTATTTAATCACGCAGTCTCAAAGGTCGGTATCGGTGAGTGTCGAAGGTGTTGTTTGTTCAGTGTCGGTTCAGAGTCTGTTCCGTGCCTGTTCCGTGCCTGTTCAGTGTCTGTTCAGCGTCTGTTCAGCGTCCGTTCAGCGTCCGTTCAGCGTCCGTTCAGCGTCCGTTCAGTGTCTGTGTCTTCAGTGCTATTAGTCTCGCCCGTTATTCCCGCTGGCTAATCTCCTATATCAAAACAAAATTCTACCGTAATAAACAAACACTGATATCCAATATATCGTCAAAACCAATTCAGCAGATTTCAATACTGAGCCCAAGCGTTTCAACCTCGGGCTTTGATTATGGTTTGGAGTAGAATATAAAATTCAGAAAAGATTTAATTTAAGAGCCGTTCCAAATATTATAATATCAAATCACGTGATTAAACTTACCCACTTTCAAATACCGCGTTTTTTTTTTTTTTTTTTTTTTGTTTTTGACATATTATAATTTATTCATGACATTCTTTACAAGAAAAAAAAATTTCAAACGACAACACCCATTTCTAAATAAATTTCAAAGAAAAAAATACCAACATCATACTCATGATTTAATGCAGATTTTTGAACCATCAGCTAATCTCTTCAGGTCAGCTGTAGAATTAACACTCGGTGTAGGGGCCTTGGATCTATTATGTGTCATATGGCTTTGAACCAAATGTCCAGCCGCTAGTGCAGCACACAGTGATAACTCAGCTACAAGAACACCAGCAGCAATGGTCTTTGCAAGCTGTCGGGCATTCTCTCCAGGCTGAGTTGGATGAGGACCGCGAACTCCAATAAGATCAAGCATGGCGCCTTGGGGCTCAAGAATAGTTCCTCCACCAATAGTACCCACTTCAATGGAAGGCATGGAAACAGAAATATGCAAATCACCGTCAACATTATTCATCAAAGTAATACAATTGGAACTCTCAACGTTCTGAGCAGGGTCCTGGCCAGTGGCAAGATAAATAGCAGTAAGAATGTTGGCAGCATGCGCATTGAAACCTCCAACACTTCCAGCCATGGCACTTCCCACCAAGTTCTTGCTAATGTTGAGCTCCACAAGAGCATCCACGTCGCTCTTCAATACAGAACGAACAATGTTGCCAGGAATAAGAGCATCAGCAACAACAGACTTACCTCTGCCCTCAATCCAATTGATAGCAGCAGGCTTCTTGTCAGTGCAGTAGTTACCAGAAACTGAAATGATCTCCATGTCTTCAAAACCACACTCCTCGACCATGTACTTGAGAGAATACTCCACACCCTTGGAAATCATATTCATTCCCATAGCATCACCGGTAGTAGTAGTAAAACGAATAAACAAAAGATTTCCAGCAAGAGCAGTCTTGATTTTTTGTAGACGAGCAAAGCGAGATGTAGAGTTAAAGGCCTTCTTGATTCTGTTTTGACCATCGTCAGAGTCCAACCAAATCTTAGCCTCGCCAGATCTAGACAGAGACTTGAATCGAACACAAGGACCTCTGGTCATACCATCGTTAGTCAAAACAGTAGTGACACCACCGCCAGCATTAGCAGCCTTACAACCTCTCATAGCAGAAGCAACCAAACATCCTTCAGTAGTAGCCATGGGAAGATAGACAGACTTTCCGTCAATAGTCAAAGGACCGGCAAGACCAACAGGAAGAGGAACGTAACCAACAACATTTTCGCAACAAGCACCCAGGACACGATCGAAATCATAGTGCAAGTAAGGAAGCTTGGACTTTTCCAAAGTTTTAGTAGAAGAGAGTCGAGAGACAACAGCACGGCGAATAAGGACAGCCCTGGTAGTGTCACCGAGATGCTTTTCCAGAGCATAAAGAGGAAGCTTGCCAGAGAGAGACAGTTCAATCAATTCTTCATTTTGAAGGAATTTGGCATTGCCACTCTTGAGCAAGAGTGCAGACTCTTCAGCAGTTCTGGTAATAGCAGGAGCTTTGTGTTCAGCCTTCATCTCCAAAAGGTCGTCAGCATCATTGTCGTCGCTATCAGAAGTAACAGAAGCGCTCTTTTCAATAATGATGGGGACCTTCTTTTCAATTTCAATAATCTTCTCGACAATCTTGACAGAGGGCTCGCGGGCAGCCTTGAAAAGATAGCCATTGAGACCAACGGAGAGAGCCAGGCCAATGACGACAAACTTGGACATCAAGGGATCACCGATAGTCTCAGTCCATCGTCTAAAGAAAATAATGATAAAGTCCTCGAAACGGGCAGAGAGACGAGCGTGCTCAAAGACAAAGGCGGGAAGAACAGTAATGATGGTGCCAGATTCGGACTGGGGCACATGCTTAACAATAGCCTCAGACAAGACGTTAGAGGCCTTGAAAGTGGTACCGTTAAGCGGAAAGTTAGTGAGCTGGACAACATTGAGAACGAGGAAACAGGTAACCATGAGGATTTTAAAGGCAGCGACAGAATAGTTGGTGCTCTTCTTGTCGGTGGAGTCCTGTGACTGGACGACGCTCTCAGCTACTCTGGAAGAAAGACCGTCTTCCTTGAGGGCTTCGCGAATGGCCTCGTTGCGCTTGATTCTTCCAATTTCGACCTTGATGGAGAGAATGGCAGCGTGGAAGGAAGCGGTAAGCAAGAGGTCGTAGGTGAGGATCCAGACACTGAGAAAGCAGAATTGCCAGAGGCCATTTACACCACAGGTAGCACCACCAATAAGAGCTACCATCTGAATGGCGTAGTCACGAAGGAGGGTTTTGCCTTCAGTAGTAATGACGGTGGAGACGAGATCCGAAACCTCTGAGTCGGCTGTTTTTGCCTGGAAGGCCTTGAGCGTCATGTCGGTGAGACGAATCTTGTTGCCAAAGCCAATGGTGACGACGAGAAAGGGAAGGCCTTCAGAGAGAGTGACGATGGATACGGGAACGCCGAGGTAGAAGGAGGTGACAAAGGCAAACATAAAGGCAAAGGAGGAAGAGAGAAGGACGGAGGTTGCGAGCCAAAACTTGGAGCCGAGCTGTCTCATAGAGAGATAGAGGGAGATAAAGGTGTAATGCATGGCCAGATAGGCGATACCGACGACAACAAGGTCAAAGGTCTCGGTAGCGTGAATGAGATCCATGAGACGAGTAAAGTTCCACTTGACCCAGAGAGCCCAGCTAAAGGACTTTCTAAGACGCCAAATGTCGTCCTGGCCGCCGGAGGAGGAAGGGACACTGAGTTCAGAGACGCTGTCGACCCAGTCGTCCAGGAGCTCGTGAGGGATCAAGAGGTCTTTTTCGTAAAGGCCGTCGCTGTCGACGGCAAAGTCAACGTTGGGTACGGTGGCACTGGAGATGCCAGCAAAGATGAGTCTTGCGCTTGAGAGATGGTCAGCGTCGGGGTAGTCAGCGGGATCATCGATTTTGATCCATTTCGAAGCGTTTAGTTGGGAGGAGCTTCCGTCATGGTAGAAGCTGGTTGAAAGGGTATTAGCAGAGGTTGGGATGGAGAGATCAAGAATAGAGAAATATGCGGTTGTAGCGAGGACAGAGATGCAGACGATAGTGTGGATGGGTCGTTTGGCAGCGTTTGTAGAGATTGAACCCATGAGAGAGAGGACGGGTTTGAGTACAAACGACATGATGAAGATATCAGCGCGAGGACAATGCTGAAGGACGAGAGACTAGACAAAAAACAACGATGACGACAACGATAAGGGTGAATTTGTTAGTGAGGAAAAGGGAGGAGGAGGAGGGAGGATGAGAAGAAGAGATGGAGAGAAAAAAAGGAATCAGACGAGAAAAAAACTGAAAAAAATGAGGGAAACCGGTAGCATTTTGTACTAATAGAGAATTAAGATCACTGGCAAAATGTAATAAGAACCTAACATGGAAGGTGTGAAAGCAATAGCGATCGCCTCACTCCTTGAAAGATTTTTCTTTTTTTTTTTCTTTTTTTATTTTTTATTTATTTTTTTTTAAATTAAAATATATTAAAAATTTAATAATGATAATTTAATGATGATAATTTAATGATAATAATTTTTTAACAATAAATTTTAATTTAATAAAGATTTAATAATAAAAATTTAATAATAAAAATTTAATAATAAAAATTTCATAATAAAAATTTAATATTTAATAACAAAAATTTCATAATAAAAATTTAATATTTAATAATAAAAATTTCATAATAAAAATTTAATAGTTAATAATATTTAATATTTTTCTTAATACTTTTTCTACTTTACTTTAGTCTTATTTAATACTTTATTATTTGTCTTACTTTAATATTTGTCTTACTATTTTTTTAGTCTTGTCATTTCTTTTTTTAATAATTTATTATTTCTCTTAATAATTTAATAATTTATTAATTTATTACTTCATTTCTCTTAACATTTTATTATCTTATTTTTTCTTTTTATTATTCCTCACACCCATGATAATATCTAAACTTACCAGTTATAAATTGCGCTTACCAATCTGAATTTGCTGTGAAACTTCGTACAAAACGAAGGTCTCAACTGTACAAAGTTGATGCGTTTGAACGTCTCAAACAGGGTAACTATCACGTGTTGATCAGCCAGATCTGTCCTACAGATCTTTGGTCCTACAGATCTCTACAACAGCTTCCAGTTCAACCTCGGATGAACTCTTTAAGCTTGTGTGTAAAAGATATTTTCACCATTCTACGCAGCAGCAGTGCGTTCGAGAAACCTCAATTGACCCCAAACCGTCTCAAGAGCTCACCCCGTAGATGAACTCTATTCAGTGCAAATTGATTGGTTGTCAAACAGTTTCACGGGTTTCGTCTGCAAACTGTTTAAATCACCACCTTCAAGCCAATCCTTATATCGTATATTCTTCATAGATCTAGATCAAACCTGTAGATCTGTCAATTAAGCTGCATTACCGTTTGGTCTCGGTATTCTCTAGTTTGTTCTAGTTTTAGTTCAGATTTTGTTTTAGTTTTAGTTTTAGTTCAGATTCTGTTCTAGTTCTAGTTCTACTTGTTCTAGTTTTAGTTCAGATTCTGTTCTAGCTCTAGTTCTACTCGTTCTAGTTTTAGTTCAGATTTTGTTCTAGTTCTAGTTCTACTCGTTCTAATTCTAATTCTAACTCTAGCTCTCATTCTCCATTCTAATTCTAATTGTTCCAGTTCCACCCGTCATTCCTGTTCCCTTTCCCTTTCCTACTCAACAACTCTCTTGTTGCTGGGTCATCGGAGTCACAATATTATTTTTGTCATGTCACACAAATCCTGAAATAGCTTCATGTACGCTGTTGCACTGCTGCCTCAACTGCCAATTTATCTCGCGACAGCACCTCTCACTCTATCACATTTACCTTGTTCCTCCTCCAGCACTCTCGCACCGTTTGTCTTCTTATCAGTTCATCAGACGTCACCCACTTGCTCTTTCAAAATTTTACCTGTTAAAGACCTTACAAGTGGATGATCTTGCTCACAGCTCTCTTGTAACTGTCACATCCTTCCATATCCTGGTTGTTCAAACTTTTGTTACATCTTTTATACAATTTTGGTCTACATGGTGTAACTAGAAAGCAATTCAAGATCAAACCTTTTCATCATCATCACAAAACCTTTTCATCATCACCACCAAACCTTCTCAAGATCACCACCAAACCTTCTCAAGATCACCACCACCCTTCTAAAGATCACCACATAACTAAAACTCTCCTCGCTTCCTCAAATGCTTGACATTGTACAATGGAAACTCTTGATCCCCCGTCTCCTTCTCAACCGATCCAGTCTCTTGGTTAACCGTAGCTACCACCGCTAGGTCTGTGCTCTCCAACTCTCCCACCGCCGTCGTGCTGAAAATCCCAACCAGCTCCGTTCCATCGTACGTCGCAACTAGCTTCTCTCCAGCACGGGCAATAGCCAGAACCCGAGACTCCCGGTGCTCGTACGTCGCCAGGTGGCTCAACTCATGAGTCTCCTCGTCCATCTTCAACACCATCACCGCCTTTGTAGCCTCGCACAGCACCGCGACCTGCGAATATCGCGGCAAACATACTATCGCAGTCACCGATATTTCCAGATCACTGCCCTTTCGCAACGCAACGTGGTTCTCCTCGTTCAAATGCTCCTGAACCAGCCCGCGAATGTCAAACTTCTGTACCAGCTCCCCGGTCGTCCAGTTCCACACCGCTACAAACTCGTCGCCTCCTCCAGAAACTAGTATCTCCTTCGCCCACGGTACCACGGCCAGCGCAGAAACGAACTCCCGGTGCCCAAACAGCCACCGCTCAATGTCGTATGCCTCCGGGTAGTTCGTGACCCGAATATGCTCGTCTCGGTCCGACGTGATGATATACTCTTTGCCTTCCCACTCAGCGACCTCCAGATCAACCAGCATCGAAACATGGCCCAGTATTGGCTGGATGCTCTCGGCCTTGTTTTCCTTCGCGGCCTCCGACGACGCAAGTACCAGCGGCTCCCGGGACAGCAGCTCGACCGAGTAAACATCGCCAAACTTGTCTCCAACAAGCAGCGCCTTGTCGTCTATACTCGTCGCTACACACGACGGGCGCTTGGGGAATGTCCGCTGGCTCACCAGACTCAGATCAGAGGCCTGGATAACATGCACGGACTTGGATTCAGTTCCAATAACGTACTTGCCGTCTCTTGACAGCACAAGTCTTCGAAAGCTTCTCACTCCATCTTGATTGTTTCCTTCCGTCTTTTGCTTCTTCGCAGCTGGCTCTTCGTCCTTGCTGCGGTGGTCTATCGTGTATGTGGCTTCAACCTGTCCTGTCGCAAGATTGATCTTTTGAATCTTGTCGCACAATCCTGCAAATAGGTATTGGCCTTCTGGGTCCGAAACAATGGTGTGAAATGGATGCTTCATTGTAGTTGCAGTTGTTGTTTGTTGGATGAAAAAAACTTTCAGTTTTATTTTTCATTTATAGGGTTAGGTTTTGTGTTGGGAGTAATACAAAAGAGGAAATAGATATTACAAGTGAGAGAAGGGGATGGAGAAGATGAAGATGGAAGAGATGAAATAAAGAAGAAGAAAAAAAAAAAGAAAAAAAGAAAAAATTATAGTTGAAAAAGATAGTTAAGATATATATTTAAACTGTCTTATGAAACTGTTCCTCATTCTTAAGAATTCGTTTATACCTCTTATTCGATTCAGTCTTTGTAGGCAATCCAACTATTCTAGCAACCTTTTGCAAACCTTCAGCAAGATTCTGGAAAATCCATTTCTCAGAAAACCAACTAACTGCAAAATTAACTGCAACCAACATGATAATCGTCAATTTAAACCCATTGCCTAAATAATCAAGATCCATTATTCTTCCAAGAATTGAATCGGTAGGTAAAAACATAATCACAATTGTACACAGTATCGTAAACACCAGTGTCAACAAAAATGGCTTGTTCTTACTAATAGGCTGGCGATATGGAGGCCCAACACTCAATATCAACGCAATGAATATATATTGGAAACATGACATGACAAATAACGCGGTATTGTCTGATGATTGAACCTCAGAGTCGTCTCCTCCTCTCAATGGAGGATTGTACCAAGACTCCTTCTTAACCAAATTCCATGTCAAAAATTGAAAAAATCCCAATATAAGTATCTCCCCCATTAAAGGAACAAGAACTTTGCGTGAAACCAAATTCGCTGTCGGTCGCTTCACACACAGCTTGGGATATGGCTCAGCCCATCCCATGAAAATAGCAACTGGAATAATCAAAAATAAATCAATCCATAAAAATTGAAAGTCCCCAAGATTCGACCCTAACGAATACATGATACTCACTGTAACAAACTGAATCGCCGAATACAATGACATGTATTTAAAGCAGGCAAAACTCGTTACCAATGCTGATCGTCCCTCTCGAACCACATCCAAAACACACGATATCTCAAAGACTCTACTGGTAAATGGCGCTGCAACACTAGCCTCTGCCTCTGACAATGAAATGCCAACATCAGCAGCCTTGAGAGCTCCGCAGTCATTGGCACCATCACCACAGAATCCTGTCGTATAATCCAACGATTGAAGCTTTTCAACTAGTTCGTGCTTTTCATCAGGCGACATTCTAGCAAAAATAGACCCCTTCAAAAGCATCTGTTCAATGTGTCGGCCCTCGCCATATTGAATGATGAACCGGAATGCATCTCCAGGAACTGCCAATATATAATCTTGTCCATTTTCTGTTTCTAACGTGACTGAATCCAAAACCATTTTACAATCGTCAATACATTCCCATTGAATAAATGGATCTTCAGCTGTGCCTTGAAAGTGCGGAACATATACTGCCTGTCCCTCACGAACTATCTTACACTCTTTCGCAACACTTATCGCCGTCAGTACATTATCACCAGTGCACATAACAGTGCGAATTTCTGCTTCATTCAGTTGTTCAATCACTTCAGTTGTACTGGCCTTCAACTTATTCTCGAATACAATAAACCCAAGGAAATGCAAATTCGACTCTACTTCCGAACGACTGTAGTTCTTTCTCAAGTTATCACTGCTCACACCGCTATATGTTTTGGCTGCGCAAGCAATCACTCGGTATCCTCTGTGCGTGTAATAATGCAGTTGGTCCTCATAGTCATCAGGGAACGTCGAAGGATCACAAATATCAGGCATGATTTCAGGAGCTCCCTTGACAAATACTTGAACCTGTTCTTTGTGAGAACGGGATTTCACCAGCACACTCATGCGACGTAGTTTTGATACAAACTCAAACGATTGAATGATTCCTAAACTTTCTTCAGTACTATTCTTGTCCGGATATGCAGTTGAAACTGGATGTGAGCTCGTATGGTCTTCTGGGAAAAAATTGGCACCTTGATCTTCGTCAAATATCCATTTCGTGAATTCAAACATTTTTAAATCTAATGGATCTCCAACAAGAACATTATCGACCATACGCAATGAGTGGCATGTTGTGAGTATACTGACAAAAAGAGACCTGACAGATTCCAACGAAAACTGATTTGATTGTGAAGTATAACTGGGCACAATCTCTTCCACAGTTTGTAACAAATCGCTAAATTTACCATTTTCGCTCACATGTACTCCAAGAACATCAAGCCCGTCTTCTGTTAGCGTTCCTGTCTTGTCAAAACAGATAATATCTAGTTTACCGCCAACATTAACACGGCTAGGACTGATACAAAAAATCTGCTTTTGTCTGAGTCTTGCCAATGATATGTTCGTACCAATTGTCAACGTAGCTGGTAAAGCAGGTGGAACAACAATAGTAATAATATCCAGAGCTCTTAAAATTATCAATCTTGTATCCATATGCATCTTGATAAACTCCACTGTGCTAAAAGAAAATCCAATTGCTGCAATACCTGCCATGACTCCAATGTATTTGAAAGAGTCCTGGTAAAATTTGAACCCACTTGGCTTGGGAAATAACATTGATCTGACCAAAGCCCCTTTCGTGGTTGTAAAGCCAGTACGGGCAACCATTGCCACTGCAACATCCAAATGGGATCCTGAAGATGCTTGGGGCTTTCTCACCTGAACAATTTTAGTACCACTGAACAAGAAATGCTTTGAGATATCAGGGGAAACATTAGATCCTTTAGAGGGTTCAGTTACCAGAGTCTGTAAAACCTCATCAGTCGCTGGAGTTTTTGTTACAGGGACTGATTCACCGGTAAGCATGCTTTCATTCACAATACAATCACCAGAGAGCAAAATAGAATCACACGGAAATAAGGACATTGATGGATCAGACACTTCATAGATATCTCCAGGAACTAGCTCCGAAGACTTGATTGTTTTCCAGTAACCACTTCTAAGTACTCGGATATCACATTCAAACCTCGCCAATTCACGCATTCTTTTGAGAGTCTGTTTAGTCTCAATAAGGGTATTGCCAACAGAGATCACAGAAATGATAAAAATACAAGTAGCGTAGTAGTAATATTCATCAAATGCCCACAGAATGATGGAGAAAACTTGAAAGATATAGAAAGGGTGCAGGACTTCATCAATCAATAATTGCATCGTTGTTTTTTCATTAATATCAATGATATTGGGCCCAAACACAGCATCTCGATCAGATCGGGTCTCATTATCAAGACCTTCTCTTGCGTCCTGAACATCCACCCAGGATTTGTCAACCCAGTCAAAATTTGTGAGAAAGATGTCTTCTTTGGGATGATAGAAAAAAGTGATATACCGATAGTTGATTGTTCGTAGGGTATGCAAAATAGGATCCAATTCAATTGATTCAACATCATCTCCATCAGCTAAACAAGTTTGAGCGCTATCATGAGAATCTTCAGCTTCTTTTCGCTCCTCCAGTCTAAATACAGTGGACAATGCACGATTATATCTAGAAGTATTGACATCAATAATGCTCAACTCTCCCCATTGGTTTTCAACAACCACCCAGTCACACTGTCCCAAGGGTGAAGGAGTACCGATGAACGAAATCCTCCATCTAGGGAACCATCTCAAGGCGAGGTAGCCCAATCCTAATGTTAAAATGCAAAAAAGAACATAGCATCTTTCACGATAGATGCTGCTCTTGTAGCCAGCAATGAAAATCACCAAATCCTCCTCAGAAATGTAAAATCTCTGCTGCAAACGCTCGGAATCATATTCTTGCTGCTGTTGGTGTGCTTGGTCTTGAGAAGTCCCAGAATGGATTCGACTCAGCAAAGGCTCATGAGATTCAGTAGTATTCCAGCGCTGCAAATGATGGTCAAAAGATCGCTGTCTTTTCCGTGCTTTGATTGAAGCAGTGTCTCTAAGTGACAAAACGTCATTATCATCACCGTAGTCTTCAGACGGACGGTAGCTGGAGGGTTGATGTTCGTATGAATATCGATACGGGTGTTGATGCGGTGTTGGTGGAAGATATTCTTCATCTTCTTCGTATTCATCGTGGTCACGCCGGCTGACTTCATATTCAACTGGGTCGATTTCATACGGCGCTGTACTGGCTCCTTCAGCCTGCTCAACTTCGTCTTTCGAGAAGAACTTGAAGCTGGAAATAGAGTCAGCTCTGTCGCGCGAGTACGATCCTACTTCAGATTCGTCGAACGAAGCTCGAGACTCACTTCTATCTCTCAGTCCAGGACGTGCGCTTGACTCTCTTCTGGAGCGTCGCCCATGTCTCTCTGGAGATTTGGACAGAGACGGTTCTCGGTGGCGATCTATAGAGGAGTCTCTTCTTGAACGAGATGAGTAGCGCCGTCGGTGGTGGAAAATGGCGTAGGAGGACGGGACTGATTCAGAGACTGGGCCCGAGAAGATTTCATCGCTAGCTGGTTCAGCTAGGTAGTCCGTGGTTTCCTCGGTGTAGCTCTGTTGCCTTGACCTGTCATCGTTATAACCAGGCATCGCGGAGGACTTTCTTCGTTCTGTGAAAAAAAAAAAAAAAAGTCTACGTGAGAAAAAAAAATAAAGTTGTTGGTAAGAGAAAGAATAAAAATTTCATATAGAACAAAAAATATTTGGCTCTCAGTTTTGTTCCACTGCTCGATAGACAAAGATAAGGTACATTTTTTTTTATTCTCCCCATACACTAAGACATTATATAATCAATTAGCTAATCTTAATTTATTACAGCCAACAGACCTTTATTTCCAGCTGGAGAACTCCATTGTTCTCACTCTTCTACAAATTTCTTCTCATCGTGACTTTAGAAGCATTATTCATTTCTGGAAACATCGCAATGAAAATATATGTCCGTCACCATCCTAGGTCAATTGCTTTAGCTAATAACGAATATGCGCTGGTCATTCGATACGCTGAAAAGGCTTCCAATCCGCCAGGAATGAAAGGTCCTACTCCTCCAAAATGTATCATTGAGTTTGCCAAAAGACAAGATATCAACTTCAACCAGTACGGCCTACTGTCTGACATTGAGCATAAAGGATGTTTGGGATTGATTGAGATCCAAGGCGATGTGTTCGTATGTCTGATCTCAAGCTCTGAAGTGGTAGCAACTCCCAGACCAAGCGAGACCGTTAATCTAATTCACTCCGTTGAATGCTATTGTATCAATAGAAGCGATTTCGACTATGCGATTCTAGATGAGAATGGAATGATTAGAGAACAGAACTTGGGTCTTGCGGGAATGGCTGCTGACTATACTCCTCGCACTCATATTGGAACCGACCATCCTTGTGCTAGTATCAGGAAGCTTCTGATGAGCCGAAGCTTCTACTACTCTTCTAATTTTGATTTGGCGACTGTTCTTCAATACCGGTAAGCAGTTTATTTTTGGTCTGTCTTTGGTACTAACAGTTTAATTAGCGGTGACTCAAAAACTCTCATGCTGGATATGGCAGATAAATCATTCATGTGGAATTCATTCATGACTGAAGGGCTGATAAATTTCAGGAAACGACTGCGTAACAGCGAGAGGCAAGCTCTGGATAAGTGCCACTTCCTGACTACCGTCATTAGAGGGTTTGCCATGTCGAGGCAAGTCAGAATTGGCGACGAAATTGCTAATCTCACCGTAATTTCACGACAATCATGGAAGCGTGCTGGCACGAGATTCAATGCTCGAGGTGTTGACGATGAAGGTAACGTTGCGAATTTCGTCGAAACTGAAACGATTCTTCAAATGAATGATTTATTATTCGGATATACTCAAATAAGAGGTTCAGTCCCAGTGTTCTGGGAACAGGATCTTAACCTGCTATCGGCAAAAATCAACATTAGTCGGTCAAAAGAAGCTTCCCAGCCATCATTTTATAGACATTTCGATTCATTAGTTCAAAAATTTGGCATTGTACATGTTGTCAACTTACTTGCCGATAAACCTGGAGAAGCAGAGCTCAGCAATAGATATATTCAGCATATTTATCAGACTGAAAAGCAGTTGGGAAATAATCTTCAGTTGACCAATTTTGATTTCCACGCTGAAGTTGCCAATGGCGGATACTCATCTGCATCAAGAATCCTTAGAAGAATGCAAGATGCCTTCCTGGACATTGGGTTTTACTCGCGGGAAGGAATGCTGGCTAAAGGGCCGAAAAATGCAAGCACGCGACAGTCTGGAATTTTCCGAACAAACTGCTTAGACTGTTTAGATAGAACTAACATGATCCAGCAACTGATTTCAAGAGAAGCTCTTTCAATGTTCTTTGAGTACTATAATATTCATGTCGATCCTGAAGTTTGGAGTAAGCACAATATTGTTTGGGCTGATAATGGTGATCAGCTTTCCCAAATTTACGCAGGTACCAATGCGCTTAAAACATCGTTCACTAGAAGTGGAAAAATGGGTTTGGCTGGTGCTCTTTCAGATGTCACAAAGTCTCTTGGTAGAATGTACATGAACAATTTCACAGATGGGAAAAAGCAAACGACTATTGAAAATCTACTTGGAAGGGGAGAAGGTCAAATGCAAGTTGCTCTACATGATCCCATTAATGATTTTGTGACAATGGAACTTAAACGACGCGAGGGCGAATTCTCCTCTGTCCGTGAAATCAAAATATTTGCCGGTACATTCAATCTTAACGGGATCATGTCAAATCAAGACTTGTCTAGCTGGTTGTTCCCTGAAGCTGGTGGACCAATTACTCCTGATCTTGTCTTGGTTGGCTTTCAGGAAATCGTGGAGCTGACACCCAGTCAAATTTTGAACGCTGAGTCTGGAAAGCGTGAATTCTGGGAACGGCAAGTAGCATCCTGCTTGAATCAGCGAGATAACTATGTTCTAGTTCGATCTGATCAACTGGTGGGTACTGCTCTCATGATGTTTGTAAAGAAGTCTGAAGTGAACTGCGTTACAAATGTTGAAGGGGCGACCAAGAAGACTGGACTGGGAGGTATGGCAGGCAACAAAGGTGGTATAGCAGTTAGCTTCAACTTTTCCAACACTTCTTTCTGTTTTATTACTGCGCACTTGGCCGCTGGTATGAATAATGTTGACGAAAGGCACAATGACTACAAGACTATTTCTAGTGGACTAATCTTTTCTCGCGGACGACGGGTTAAAAGCCATGACATTGTCATCTGGCTTGGTGATTTTAACTACCGTATTGGCCTTCCATACGATCATGTTAAGAGTCTCATTGTCGCCGGTGATCATGGTACTTTATACGAGCAAGATCAACTTAATCTGCAAATGGTCAAAGGTGAGACCTTCCCTTACTATTCAGAAAAGCAGATCCAGTTCCCTCCGACCTACAAGTTTGACAACGACTCTGACGAATATGACACTTCGGAAAAAATGAGGACACCTTCATGGACCGACCGAATCTTGAGTCGCTGTAGCACTACCTCTCATTTCAATGGGCAAGACTTGACTCAAACGAGTTATGGATGTGCCTCGAATTTAAAATTTTCCGACCATAGACCAGTGTATGCTACGTTCCAGGCGAAGATTGTGATTGTTGATGAAGATATCAAATCCGAGCTATCTCGAAAACTGTATGATAGAAGAAGGGCTGAAGTTGGAGATGCCAATGATTTGGTTACTTTGATTGATATCAATGAGACTACACTCACTCATGGTTTACCTCCACCAAGTAGCGATACACAAAAGTATTGGTTGTCGGGTGGACAGAGTGCAAAGGTAACCATTAAACCACCTCATAGTAATATGGTGCTGAATCCCAACCGTAACCCCAATCCGTTCTATCAAGACACAGACTTCGTTGATAGACCACCTTTACCACCCAGGCCAGGTGTGTCAACACTGGCACCATTGAAACCTGATACGGGCGGGCTGAAGTCTACTTCATCGATCACCAACCCAGGCCCTACTCCTGTTTTAAAAGCATCTACGAACAGTGTCACTACGAAGACACCCCCACCTGTTTCTAAGAAGCCCGAATTATCTGGGTCCATATCCAGAAAGCCAGTAGTGGGACCTAAACCAGTACTTAAACAAGATGTCTCTAGTGCAAATGTGCCTGCCTCCAGCTTAAATGAAGCTTCAGTGAAAAGGAACACGCCGCCTCCTCCTCCTCCCTCAAGAGGTAGCGCCCGAAGCTTAATGGACAATGATGATAACGCTGGAAACTCTCGCTCATGGACTCCTCCTCCTGTCCCTTCTTCTAGAAACAGTACATCTAGCAACAGAAGTAAGAGTCTCATGGACGACGACGACGAGACCAGCCTCTCTGGTGGGAATATAGTCGGAATGAGCGTTTTGCAACCCAGTAAGAGCTAATGAACCTGACCTGGAGCATGGAGATTGAAGCTATATTTTCATCTATATTGCTTTCTATATATGTACAGCTAAATGTATTCCATTGCATATGACCAAAGGGCGATATCGCGGCATCGCGGCTTCAATTCTTTATTGTTTGACGTAAGAGCAGTGGATTGACAAGATGTGTTTGTGATATATTGGCGTTGGTGTTGATACTAGCGTTGGTGATGATACTAGCGTTGGTGTTGATACTAATGTTTGTATTTGGCTGGTTGTCAAAGTAACGGCCATTGCTTGCCTCCCGTTCCCACCACAGCGCAAAAGAGTAGACCATAGGTCGGCAGTGGATGGAGGAAGGCAAAGAGTTGTGATGCGTTCGATTTGTAGACGAGGCAACCAGAATACAATGGCACATGGAGTGGTTGCTTCATATACGCGATGTAAACACGAAAGCCCAAAGCGGTAAATTGAAAATAAACGATACCAATTTACCATTACAAAAAAACGCGGGTAGAATAACGCGTGCACACGCGTCTGTGCGCGTTTGGGAAGGAGGTGACAAACAATGAAAAAGTGAAAAATGGGGTCAACGCCTAGTTAAAACATGGTTAACCATATTTTCACCACCAAGAAGTAGTGGTGTTTTTTGACAAGTTAAAAACGCGTACAAAATATGGTAACTACACAACGAAACTCCTAATAAACAGAAAAGCTATATAAAAGATTTGGTTTCCCGAATTCTTTTCTCTTTTTTCTTCCTTCTATGCTTCACGATTCCAAGTTTTTTTTACCGCTCTATATCTCACCCGTCCTCTATTCATTGCCGAAGGCTCTCTGCATTACTATATTTCACCATCCTTGCGGGCCATCTTATTGAAACATAGCACTCTTTAGGTCTTCTCATTTAAGGTATCATACTACTGCTCTTACTAGTTCATCTTGACACAGAATAGACAGTTTGCAGTCCTAATAGATTCCTGAACTTTTCATTTGTGAATGCACTGAACTGAAACGGTCCCTCCTTCTCACTTATTTATATCAGAGATCTTTCCTCGTCTCTAAAGCATTGACTTCCTGGCTTAACTTTTTCTCTACATACTTGCATCTTCAGAATCATTAAAATGGCAGAATGCAGCAGTGACTTCCAAGAATACAAGGAAGAAATACTCGAACATTTAGCGGCGATGGAAAAAAAATCGCGTCCTGATCCTGATATGATTATGGCCCAGCCTGAAATCAACTGGGGATACCGAAACTCCGTCCTGGAGTATATGATTGACTCTCATACTGGACTGGATTTGTCGCCAGAGGCATTGTTTCTAGCAGTGAGCATTCTGGATAGATACGCTTCTAAGCGTGTGGTTTTGTTGAAACACTTTCAGCTGGTGGGTATCACTGCATTATGGATTGCTTCAAAGTACGTGGAGCAGAAGAAGAAAGTTCTCATGTTGCACGAGATTCGTCATACGTGCTGCTATCAATATAGCGAGCAAATGGTCCAGCAGATGGAGCTTCACATTCTCAATAGTCTTGACTGGGAAATCGGGCACGGTCCTACCCCAGACTTTTACATTGACTTCTATTTACGACACTCACCTGAAGAAGAAACGCGATCAGTGAGAATCATGGCCCTCTTTTTGTGTGAATGCTGGTTTTTCCAAGAAGGTTATTTTGAATTGAGCTCGGAGCAAATAGCGCGATCCGCAATTGACTTGAGTCGATACTTGATGTATGGCTCTCAACTGATGGATGAACGAGCTGCATATCTTATTTTCGAAGCTGGAATCCGTGCCAGCAAAGTAATTGTCAAGAGATACACTGGGGTTCATGATTTCATGACTAGATTTAAACACCACCAATCGCATCAGTTACAAAATGAAGAAGAATATGATGATGATTTAGACGAAGACTATGCAACTGAATACTACCGATCTGAGGAAGCTGTTTCTGGCAGTGGATACTATACACCGCCTGATACAGACGAAGAAGATGAAGAACTAGAAAGAGTTTGGGTTCATCATCAACAACCAACCTATTATGCTGATTCAAAGCCAATTACTATTGGGGAATCGGCACCACGAAACGATGGCAAACTGTCGAAAAATACCAATGTTATATATGATGAGGTGATTGTCTTTTAGAGTATTCAACTCTAGAGTTTAGAGACAATCCTATATTTTCTGGTCATCATTAACTATCTCGCATATTGAAAAATTTTCAACTTATTTTTTGTATTGGACTTTTAAAGAGGGAAAGAGACCTTTTGAAGAGCAGCCAACTGTTTAATTTAGCATGTTTAATTTATATAATCTTTTAATACATTAGTGAACGAATAAAACCAGAATCTGGTATATCAAAGGCCTTTGTTTCTTGATGATGTTGCCTTGATATGCAGTTTAGATCTAGATGAAGGAAATACACGGGCAGTGGAATTGAGGATCAATCTTTCTTTAGAGAGAAATAAAATAGGTACGGTCCACTAAGGCAATTTGAAGGTTTGGTCGTGGAATGGTATTTGGATCACAAGTTTACTTCGTTCGGAGTTGTATGTAAACTGTCCATTGGTATTGTTCATCCATTAATATTGACCATTCATTGGTATTGACTCTAGGAAAAGAATCAATGATAATAGCAAGGAACGAATGTGTTTATTATCTGACTTTGCCAACCACCTGCCATTATAATTGTGTTTTTAGTTCGCTAAAATTCTGTGGTTAACTTTACTTGACTGAAAAACAGCCTCCAGCTTAACTTGCCATATGCGATTGAAAGTGTGGAACAGTACCGTTAGAAACAAAGCACATTAAACACCAGACCCAAAAATTATTTCTGGCAGTATTTTTCAAATTTGTGATACAATTTACAATTGTGACAACATTCATCTACAAGATTCTCCTTTCCTTAGGCTATTTGAACGTATGAGAAAATGGTAGAATGAGAGAAAGAAGGTTAACTCGCGATGGTTAACGCGTCTTAAAAGATATATTATCCTTGTTAAAATGAGATTCGGGAAGAATGTATTGAAGGTGCAAGTGATTGATGAAGCTACAGTTTAAACTGATATTTGATCCTAGTTAACCAACTGATTGAATAAAGTCTATCTTGATGAATGACAATTTAAATGGAGTAGCTTTCAAACCTTTTTTTTCCCCATGAAGACATACTCTTTAGCTATTTCGACAGTTCAGGCATCTTCATGATCACCAGATGGCTTTTTTGCAGTTGATTGATATTATCTCTCTCCTCATTGTATTCTCAAGCATCTCCCATCCATCTTTTTAAGTAGGCAGAACCAGATTAAAAAGTCTAACTCTGTTTATTACTTCAGCCGTGCACTTTAATCATAGATTTGACAGTTCCTATAAATCCTAACGCTTATTTAACTTTTTTGTATGGAGACTTACTCTGAATTTGGTATTAGAGTTGAGACTGTTAACCAAGATGGCGCAGAGAAATAGTATCATGAAATTAATGGTGTTAAAAATTATGGTGATAATTAGTTTTGTGCCGTATTGGAATCCATAATTCTAAAGGTTGAACCACAGTCGAGAGAAAGTAATTTGAAGAGTTGGACTGAACAATACTCTAATTCTATGTTGTTCTTTTTATTGGTATTCTTTCCAGCAAACCAATATGGATTCTGAGAAGAAATGGGTTTTTCGGTAAAGTCGACTGGATTTCAATATAAAAGATGAAAAATATTATGTAATATTACATGTCAACAATGAGTAATAAAGTATTAAAGTTTGCTTTAATATACTTTTCACTACAACCTAGTAGAATATTATCCGATATAGTGTAACGGCTAGCACGGTTCGCTTTCACCGAGCAGTTCGGGGTTCGATTCCCCGTATCGGAGTTTTTGTCTATTTTTTATTTAACACGTGATATTTCCCGTTGAGGAAAAAGGTAAAGGGATTTTGACGCGAGATTTGGTGGTTTTTTGATCCATCAAGAATGACTATTCTCATTGCAAATCAGGTCGAGTATTTCAAACAACATAGCAGCACAAGAAACAGCTTGAAGTCATGAGTGATTTTGATGATGATTTAGATGATCAGTTGTTGGAAGCTTTAGATGATGTACAACGGCAATCCAAGTTGCCACAACGAACTGACACGGTTGAGCTGGAGAAACAACCAAGCAAAAGTCCTAGGAGATCCAGTTCAAGAACTTCAACAGGATCTATGAATTCAGCAAAACAAACAACGTTGACCAAAAACTATAAAGTAGTTGACAATTCCTGGGTATATACGTCCAATGTCGAGTTGGCGACGGACAAAACTCCAACCCATCACGAACTTGATCCAGAAATGTTAAACATCTATATCTATCCAACTAACTTGGATCTGAGAGAGTACCAACTGAAAATCGTGGAACGAGCATTGTTTGAAAATGTATTGTGCGCGTTACCAACAGGACTGGGAAAAACATTCATTGCGTCTACAGTTATGCTGAATTATTATCGATGGACAAAAACTGGTAGAATTATTTTCATGGCACCTACAAGACCTCTTGTATCGCAGCAATTAGAAGCATGTTTGGGCATTACGGGTATACCACGGTCAGTTAGCAGTATCTTAATTGGAGGAGGAGCAATGACTCCAAAGATGAGGGAGGTGGAATGGAGAGATAAACGGGTTTTCTTTGCAACACCGCAAACAGTGGAGAATGATTTGAAAAGAGGTTGGCTGGATCCAAAAGACGTTGCATGTTTGGTGGTGGATGAAGCACACCGGGCTTCTGGCAATCAATCATATGTGGAGGTTGTGAGATTCCTGAACAGATTCAATCCGTCATTTAGAGTGCTAGCACTAACGGCGACGCCATCTTCTACGTTTGAAGGAGTACAATCAATTATAACGAATCTGAATATCTCACATGTGGAGATCAGAACAGAAGAGAGCGAAGATATCAAGCCATACATTCATAAGAAGGAGATTATCAGGATGGTTTCGACGGTCTCGGGGGATGTGGAGGAAATAATGAATGTATTCTGTGAATCATACAGGCCATTGCTAGTAGATCTAGCAAAATCCAATATATTTCACGTTAACGACCCAACGCACCTAAACCAATTTCTTGCTGTTAACGCTATGCAGCATTTGATGGGGCCTCAGTCGCGGTTACGAGGGTCGCCAGTAGTGTATAAGTACTTGGCTATGTTGAAAACGCTGGCTTCTATGGGACACGCTCTGGGCTTGCTGAAATTTCATGGAATTCGGCCGTTTTACAACTACTTGAAATCGTTTGAAAATGGAACGATTCAAGGAGATCCTTCTGAAGAGCCTGCTATGGGTGGTGGGAAAAAGAAGAAACCCGGGAAATACGCAGCAATGGTCACAAACAATGAGAACTACGTTAAGAGCATGGAACTCTGTGAATCAAAGATCTATTCAAAATCAGGAGAAATAAATTCGAAATTTATAGGCCATCCAAAGCTGGAAAACTTGGTTTCGATTGCACGAGAATTCTTTATAGAAGCGTGGGCATTAAAAAAGACAGACTCGAAAGCAATTATATTTTCAGCATACAGAGATTCTGGTTTGGAGATTCTACGGATACTGAAAGAACTTGTTCCAGAATGTCGACCACATTTATTTATAGGGCAGTCAACGTCAGTTTCGAAAGGAAGCGACAGTGTCGAAACAAAAACCAAGGGAATGACACAAAAGGAGCAGCAAAAGGTAGTTGAACAGTTTAGGGATGGACAATTGAATACGTTAGTTGCGACGTCTATTGGTGAAGAAGGGCTAGATATCGGAGAAGTTGACTTGATTATATGTTACGATGCATCATCGAGCCCGATCCGTATGCTTCAACGAATGGGACGTACAGGGCGGAAACGGAATGGGCAGGTATATATGCTGTTGACAGAATCTGAGGAGAAAAAGCTTGACAAGTCAATCAACAACTATCAATATATCCAGAATTTGATTCAGAATCGTGGGGAGAATCATGGGAAATATGGAGGAGCAGGGTTGGAATTTGCGTTGAAGCAGCGAATAATTCCAGCAGAGATCAAGCCTGAATGTGTACAAATGAAGATTGACATTCCCGAGGAGAACAAGATAGTACTAACAGCTAAAGACGTTTTAAAGGAGGTTGAATTAACCCAAAAGGAGTCATTCAAGAAGAAGAAGAAGAAGAGTGTAAAGGCATCTAAGAAACGATTCAACATGCCAGACAATGTGATTACAGGATTTGTTAAGGCATCAACAGGGGAACAATACTTCTCTTCACGAAAGTCTACAGATTCCACAGAGGTGGAGGAACTACCAAAGAAGAAAGGCTCCAGTAGACCAGTGGCGACGACGAGTTCATCGGCATCATTAGAGATACCCGATTCTGAAGACGAAGCAAGTTCTTTGGAGCCATTGCTTGTTCCTACGCCGCCCATGTCGTCGGACAAGACGCATTACTATAATCCAGAGAGAGATGGGCCAGACTTTGGGGTCTTTTCGCAAGATCAAGAGCGATCAGCACCGAAACGCAGAACTATCAGACGTATATGTTCATCGACACGAAATGTAGACGATATTCTAATGAAGATCCAGAATGTGACTAGAGACTCCTACGAGGAAATGAGAGACACGTTTAACCGTACGGAAGATGAGAACAAGCTCGAGAAGCGAGGCGTGAAGCGGAAATCAGAGGTGGTGATTGATATCTCTGATGATTCAGAGGAAGAAGTTCTGGTACGTAGAAAGAAGGTTCGTGACAGTGATGCTAGTTTGATGAGCATGTTTACGAGCGACGAAGAGTGAAATATTTTGAAAACATTTTGGCCATGGCAGCCCGCAATATATTAAACTTATTCACAATAAGAGCATTGGGCACTCATAAATCTAGAGTTTTGGACATTAAAGGACGAAATGGAAGTATAATGCGTTGGGAAGATCAAATTTCGCAGAGATTACAATTGAGTTTGCATGAGTAGGAAGGAGATTTGCAAGAAAATATGTAGGTATCATAATATATTGCCATTGATCAAGAAGGCGGTAGCAACAGGAGGATGAACAAGTAGTAAAGGGGAAGTGAAGGGGCGAAGGCAATGGAATAGAGTTTTTATTTGGTGAGTTGGTGATTTAGGTCCAGAGAGTTGAGTTTGGAGAGTTGAGTTTGGAGAGTTAAGTCTAGAGAAGAGTCTAGAGAAGTGTCTAGAGAAGTGTCTGGAGAAGTGTCTGGAGAAAAGTCCAGAAAAGAATCTGGAGAAGTGTCTATAAAATTGTCGGGAGACCTAACTAATCCGGTTGAAAACCATTCAAGCCGTACCATACTAAAAAACCAGATGGTCAATCTGCAAAGATGTTAGAGTGTATTCTCTACTTGTATTCTGTACTCAATCGTATATCTCCATCCTACTGGTTTGCATTGTTTTCTATTATGAAGGACTTGTTTCAAGCTCATAAGGTTTCTTTCTATTAAATAAATTACCCGGCTTGCTGATCTAGCCTTAAACACTAAAAAAGAAATTATTGTAGCCGTACATTATTAGTAATTTTCTTACCAAGCAAGTACAGTATATTTGGCACGATGCAACCCTTGACGTGTTATTCCATACAGCGGGAGTGTGATAAAAAGAAAGGTGGGTGTCGGTAGTAGATTAGTATAAGTTAGCTTAAATTAAAACATTAGCACAAATTATGATAAATTAAATTATTATTCGTGTCATTTTTATTAAGTGCTTCAGGCCAATTTCCTTAAATTTCTAGTCAGCTCAGTTTGACTTTTTTGAACTTTGAACTTGTGCCCCTTATTTTGAGACCCCCTAAATTTGTGTGTTCTACTTAATTTATTTTTTGATTTGAATTGCCTCCCTTCCTCATTCTTTCTTCTCCTTTCTATTTTTTTTCCAGATCTTTTAGGGACATTTGACGATTTGCACAATTTTCTGGCATCGTCTCTAATAGCCAGTTTTAGGTCTTTACATAGTAATTAGTTTTAGTTCAGCTTCAGAACAGTCCGGTTAACTCGAGAACAGCTTCAGAATAGCTTCAGTTCAGGTCAAGAACAGTCCAGGTTAACTCCAGAACAGCTCAACTTCAGAACAGCTCCTTCACACCTAGCTCCAGCTCCTTTACACCCAGCTCCAGCTCATCCACACCCAGCTCCAGCTCATCCACACCCAGCTCTACCACAATGTCCTTCTCAAGCTCAACTGGTGTCTTCTCTCAAAACGCTTTCCTGAATCCAGGACCTGCTCCAACTCCTCCAGAACATGCCTCCAAAATCCCAAACTTGGCCTCTGACGACCAGTTCCAAATCCCTCCTCGCCGTGTCCAAACAAACCCCCATTCCAGCTCCGACAGCTCCAACTTTGACAATAACTCAAACAACACGAGCCCCACCAGCTCGTCCGCAAAAAATAAACCGTCCCTGACCACCTCCACCACCGGCGGTTCCCCAGGCTCGGGTCGATTCATCAAACATGGCTGGACTATCGTCAAGGAAGACGGAAGCTTCAAGCTCTGGAACAAAAAGTATCTCGTCCTCAGAGACAACAGCCTCGAGTTCTACAAAAACGAAGTATGTGTCCTCCTTTAACTTGACCTTTCTATACTAACTCTCCAGATCTCTCCGTTATCTGCCTCCTCGGCCTCTCCGTCCCTCTCAATCCCCCTCTACACCATCACCAATATCACCAGAGTCGACATCAAATCATACTGCTTTGAAATTATACGATCCTCGGGCTTCAAGTCAATATTCATTTCATGCAAAAACGACTCGGAATTATACTCGTGGATTGACGACATCTACTCAAAATGCCCACTCACCGGCGTCGTCTCCAGCCCGACTAATTTCACTCATAAAGTCCACGTCGGTTTCGACCCCGTCAGTGGCGGCTTCACCGGCCTCCCGGATTCCTGGTCAAAGCTTCTCAGTGCGTCCGCCATCACCCACGAGGACTATGCTAAAAATCCCCAGGCTGTTATCGAAGTCCTAGAGTTTTATAGCTCCACGCATGACTCCCCGTCAAACAACATTAATCCCATTAACAACAGCAACAATTTCACTAGCTCCAATGGCGGCAACTCGTTTAATTCCAATTCTAATTTTGCTAATATGCCCAAGCCTATCCCCAAATACTCGCAAAGCGTCCCGCGGTCTCTTAACCAATCTCTTGATGCTCCTGCTGCTAATAATTTCACCGCCAGCAACGGCAACGCCGCACCCAACAACCCAAATGCTTCTTATGTCTCGACCTCGCAACCCCCCAGACCGGCCATCCCCAATGGTCGCACCACGAACATTTCTCATATCGCTCCTTTACGGCAGGCCCCCAAGGCTCCCAGGAAACCTCCTCCTCATGCCAACCAGCTACGCCAGGAAAAGAGTGTCGACAACCTGGCAGCGCCACCAGTTGTCCAGCCGTTCCAAAGAAAACCTTCTTTACCCCAGCTGAAGAGCTCAAATGATGTTATGAATAAAGGCCCTCCTGTCAAGCCTTTATTCCAGCAGCACCAGCAGCAGCAACAGCAGCAGCAACAGCAGCAGCAACAGCAGCAGCAACAGCAGCAGCAACAGCAACAGCAGCAACTTCAGAAACAACAGAACAATAAAAATTACAATAAGCCAATTGAGCCTTTGCAGCCGATTAATAAACAACTGCCTACTCCCAATGCGACCCCCAACTCTACCCCAAAGAAAGAGCCATCAAATGATCATAGATTATCTAACTTGACCGACTTGCAGATTTTGGAAAAACTCAAAAAAATTGTCAACTTCCGGGAAGATCCCAATGTGTACTACAAGAAAATCAAGAAAGTTGGTCAAGGTGCGTCTGGATCAGTTTACTTTGCAAAGAGTCTGGTGGATGGCAATCCAGTAGCTATCAAGCAAATCAATTTGGCCCTCCAGCCTAGAAAAGAATTGATTTTTAACGAAATTCTAGTAATGAAAGAAAACAAGCATCTCAACATTGTCAACTTTTTGAACTGCTTCATGAATCTCAAGTCCAATCAGTTGTATGTCATTATGGAGTACATGGAAGGAGGGTCATTGACCGACATTATTGACAACAATAGCGCTCTGACCGAACAACAAATGTCTTCGATTTCATTTGAAACCTTAAAGGGATTACAATTCTTGCACGCCAATAATATTATTCACCGAGACATCAAGTCTGATAATATTCTTTTGAACTTGGGCGGCAATGTTAAGATCACCGATTTTGGTTTTTGTGCAAAGCTGACTGAGAAGAAGAACAAGAGAATAACAATGGTTGGTACGCCATACTGGATGGCTCCCGAAGTTGTTAAGCAGAAGAATTATGATTCCAAGATTGATGTTTGGTCATTGGGTATTATGATAATTGAGATGATTGAGTCTGAGCCGCCATATTTGAATGAAGAGCCGTTGAAGGCCTTATATTTGATTGCGACCAATGGCACTCCCAAGTTGAAGACTCCTGACAGAATATCCAAGAGTCTCAAGTCGTTTTTAAGCATTTGTTTATGTGTTGACGTGAATTTTAGGGCGTCTACGAACGAGTTGATGGATCATGAATTTTTGAATATTGGCAGGAACAACTTGAAGTGTTTGGAGATCTTGTTGAATTACAAGAGATATTAGGGATAAATTATGAGAATATATTAAAGTAAATGAATGAATTTGTAATTTGTTATGAGTAGAAGGAGAATCATGTTCTACCCAGATTCTCAGGCACGTCATTTCCTTCCAAATAAACGCAAAAAGGCGTTGAACCGTTTTATCTTAATTTTAAACAACCTTCTACTCCATCCTTATTCCTTCATTCTCTGTCACCCGTTTTTAAACCGTTTCTTGATGGTTCTCTAGATATCACCATATTAAATCCCTAACCCTGATACAATATATTTAATTCTCCGACATTTTTTTTTTTTGTACTTTTGTATTTATTTTTCATTTCTTTATATTTTTTCTTAATATTTCTTAATACTTCTTCTTACTTTTATAGCTATTTCCTTTAGAGCTGTTTTAGAGCTGTTTTAGAGCTGTTTTTAGCTGTTTTATAGCACTTTTAAAGCTTTATAGCTGTTTTCACGTTTATAGCCATTTAACGAATCTGCACAGCTAAATTCTTTGTCTAGGACCTTTCATACCGTGTATCGTGTATGAAATAGACCAGTTTCTGAGCTTGCTTCTTTTTCATTCTTAATCATGTCTGATCCAGTCAATAATTCTCCAGATTCAGCCCTGGAACCCCCATTGCCACCTATAGAATCACCATTATCAGCAAGAGAAACCAGTACAGATAGCATACCCCCAACTAAAATAGACAATTATACCAAGAAACAGCCCTCGCTGCAAAACTACTGCTACAGACACCATCCAGATCTACCTTGCAACCACCATTCAACCCATCTGCTCCATCTCGAAAACCTCAACAACCAACTACAAACTCTGGACTCGCAATCACAAAGTTCAATTTCACAATTATGGTCGCTCTTTTCTAGCGCGCCCGCTAACCAACGCACCCTCATTTTAAAAGGCATTCTGGCCCAGTGCTGCTTTCCGCAGCTTTCGCAGGTAGCCCAAATGGTCCAGGAGGCCATCAGAATCGACTTTGTAACGGCTTTACCGAGAGAAATCGGCTTCAAAATACTAATGCTTCTCGACTCGTCTTCTCTGTGCCGGGCAGCCCAGGTCTGCAAACGCTGGAAAAACATGGCCGACGACGATGTCGTTTGGCACCGTCTCTGCGAACAGCATATCGACAGAAAGTGTAGGAGGTGCGGATGGGGACTGCCCTTGCTTGAGCGCAAACGCCTACGCGACGCCAAAAAGGCTCTGGAGCAGCGTCTTAAGAGCTCCGTGTCAGAGGACGAGCCCCCGAAGAAGCGCTTAAAGAAAACCCGTCCTTGGAAGGATGTCTACGCTGAGCGGTACATAATTGAAGCCAACTGGCGGTCTGGAAGACACACTCGCTGCGACTTTGTCCACGACTCTGCGGTGCTATGTCTACAGTTTGACGAACAGTATTTGATCACGGGCACTAGTTTAGGCGGCGTTTATATCTGGGACCTGGAATCTGGAGATTTGTGTAGGAAAATAGAGGAGCACGGGCAGCCCCTGAGCGCTCTAAAATTCGACTCCAGCAAACTGGTAACGGCCTCTCATGACAAGCGTGTGAGGATTTGGAACTACAAAACTGGCGAGCAGCTCGGCACTTTTAACAGCCAGTCTCCTGTCCAGTGTCTCGACTTTGACCAGCGTGTTATTGTGTCTGGGTGCTCAGACGGGATGATTAGGCTCTGGGACTTTGAAAACAAGACCTGCTTTGCCCTGTCTGGCCACACTGACGCGATCACAAGTGTCAAGTTGAAAACGGAGTCTGGAATCTTGGTTTCTGGAGGCGAAGATGCCACTGTGCGCATGTGGGACCTACGCTCCAGGAGATGTATTCGGGTGTTTAGTCGAGAGGGAAGCGCTGATGCTCATGTAGCTCAGGTTACGTGCGCGCTGCCGCTGGTGATTGATCATTTGGAGTCGGAGGACGGGTGTGCTGGGATGGTTGTTGGGCTGCGTAGGGATGATTTTGCAGTTGTTGATGAAGACAGAGAGCAGGAGGAAGCTAGAACCAGATTCAATGACACAATGATCACGGGCGCCTCTGGAGCTGGTGGGAGGGTTCGTCGGAGTTCTGAGATCTTTCAGTTACCTCAGCTGAATAGTGTTTCTGGTCTGAACAGTGAGTCTGTTCACCATGCAGATGCCCCGACCCATATATTGACGAGCTCTTTGGATGCTACGATTAAGCTTTGGGATATACGGAGTGGACGATTGGTGCGTACGCTGTTTGGTCATATTGAAGGAGTATGGGACTTGTCGGCGGATAATTTCAGAGTTGTTAGTGCTTCTCATGATAAGACAATTAAGATCTGGGATTTACAAACTGGAAGGAATTGGCATACTTTTCATCATCATAGTGGGCCTGCTATATGTACAGGTTTGAGTGACACGAAGCTCGCCAGCGGAAGTGATGATTGTACGGTTAGACTTTTAAGTTTTGATCAAAATCCTTGATTTATTTATTTATTTATTGTTTATTTACCGCTAGTTTTTGGGTTGATGATGAAGATAAGGTTAATCTCTAATTGAACTCTATTCGAGATGGGAGCTGGAGCTGGAGCGGTCAGAGCAGGGGCTGGAAATAGTAGGAGCTGTTCATGGAACTGTTTATGGAATTGCTCAAGGAATTGCTCAGGGAATTGTTCATGGAGTTGCTCAAGGAACTGTTCATGGAGTTGCTCAAGGAATGGCTCATGGAAATGTTCATAGTATGAACTACTCATAGTAAGAGCTGCTCATAGTATAACGAATTACTCATATAACGAATTGCTCACATAACGAATTGCTCATATAACGATCTGCTTATATTAAGACCTACGCATCGTAGAAACTACTCTTATAACGAACTGCTCATAGTAGAAACTACAACGAAATACTCACAGTATTAACTGTAGAAACTGCTCATATATATTCAATATAAATCTACTGTTTAATATCGACAATTTCAATCCTGATTTCCAAATCGAGTATCAGATATCACCAATTTGACATCCTCTCATGTGCTCATATTTACTCCTCACTTAGAATACTTCAGTCTGCCTTCACCCATTTCAGAATTGTGACTGTTTTTTCCATGGCTGAAAAATGGCATACAGGTTAAGGGTACAAACTGAAAAAAAAAGACTATGGCTGAAGCACCTTTTTTTTGATGGAAAAATTTTTAAACCTTCCCTTTTTTCTACGCTGTTTGAGCACCCTGACATCTCGACACATCAAGTAATTTCATAATGTCTTCTGAACTCGCTGTTTCATACGGTAAGGACTTTTTAAGCAAGAAAAGAGTTTAGAGAGAGGTCTGGCAGAGAAGTTCATCAACCATCGGAAAGACTAGAATCAATCACGAAACCATCAGAATCACGGAACCATTGCGAACCATCTCACGATGCTGAAAACACGCGAAAACTCGTCAAGATACTCTCAATTGCCCGACCTCTTTCTAGCTTGTACGAGAGTACCATTACTAACTACTCCTTGTAGCTTCCCTCATTCTCGCTGACGCTGAGGTCGAAATCACTCCTGAAAAGCTCTTGACTTTGGTCAATGCTGCTGGTTTCGAAGAAGTCGAGCCCATCTGGGTTCAACTTTACGCTAAGGCTCTCCAAGGACAAAACTTGGTCGACCTTATGACCTCTTTCTCTGTTGGTTCTGGTCCTGCTGCTGCTGGTGGTGCCGCTGCTGGTGGTGAAGCCGCTGCTGCTGAAGCCGAGGCTGAAGAGCCCGTTGAGGAAGAGTCTGACGACGAGATGGGTCTTGATCTTTTCGGTTAAACAATGTAACTCACTGTTTTGTTTTTATAAATTTATCATGAGAAGGTTCCGCTGATTCTTTTTATTTTAGATTTGTTTATATATATGCACGGGTTTATCAAAAAACAACATAATGAAATGAAAATTTGTCGTCTGAACTGGCCTTCAACTCTTTCAACGTCCGGCCTTTCAACGTTTGAGAGCGTTTGAGAGCGTTTTAAAACGTCTGAGGAGCATTATAGGGAGTAACCTTTCAACCACATCCAGAAGCAAACGACGACAAGTGAAGTCGCGCTGTACATCCAATCCATTTCGACAAACATCCAGACCCAAAGCGTCCCTAGTGGTGGTGCTCTTTTCATAATGTAGTAGTAGCCTTCTTCGTTGCTCGCGTAGAGCAAGTAGCCTCCGGTCGCTACGCTGGCGAAGAAGCTGGCGATTCTGAACACCCGAGTGTCTTTGTGAGGATGGACGTAGTGGTGGAGGAGAGCAAAGACTGGGACGCATAGGAATGCTCGTGAGATGATGTTTGAGGACAAGAGTGTAACGTTTTCAAACGTTTGTTCTGTGTATTGAATCTGAACCAGAATATCGAGCACCAAGTGGACAGATACAATGGGGATCAAGTAAGTTGAGTAGTCCAAAACGTCAAACATGAACTGGCCAACGGCGGTCAATTCATCGTCGTCTTCGTCTTCGTCTTCGTCTTCGTTTTGGCTGGGTCGCACTCCAGACTTTCGGTATCGTTTTGGTGTTGTTTGTTTGACGTTTCGTGCCTGGGCGGCTTGAGACTGGAGTTCTTCGATCTTTTGAATCAGAGGTTTATCGGGGATTCCAGTAGTGCTTACATAGGATTTGAAGTCTTGTAAGTTGTCCAATTCTTCTATTCGAGGGTGTTGTCCTACAGATCCGGAGGTAGTTGAGGTCGGTTTGGTCTTTGATTTTCGGGGCATAATGTAGTGAGTGGTAGGAAAGAAAGTAAAGGTAGAGGAGTATAAATTTGTATAGAATACAAAAAATGAATATAGAAAAATACAAATTTTGTAGAAAATACATACAAAATTTGTAGAAAATACTAATACAAATTGTAGAAAATACTAATACAAATTGCAGAGAAATACATACAAATTTTGTAGAGAAATACAAATTTTGTAGAAAATACATACAAATTTTGTAAAAAGTACTAATACAAAAAATACATCTATGATTGTCATTAAGAATAATAATAATGTTCAAGCAAAAAGCCATGCAATTCCTCCTACTCCAAAGCAAACTATTCCAAAGAATGTACCAAAAACCAACATCTGATGCCACCATACCGGCATTTCTGTTCGCACCAAAAAAAGTCCCATACCAACTACACTGATTCCAACGGCTACAAAGAACCCAGTAACTATCAAGATATAGACTGCCAAAGAGAAGACTACACTGTCTGGCTCAGCAGCATCTTCATTCATAAGAAGGAATGTAACAAGCGTAGAAAGAATTAGTACCGACAAAAACAAGCAGATTGAGTATAGAATAGACAAGACCGAATCGCGAAGTTGATAATTGGAACTGTGAGTTGGTGCAAAATAGTCCGAAGCATCAGAGTTCATATGGTTGTAGTAGCGACGGTGACGGAAATGCGACTTGAATCGAGGCGAAGAAAAGCTCTCGTACTCTGTATCCTCGTCGTCTTCTTCGTCTTCATAAATTGTAGAAAGGCCTCGTCTTGGTTTCCGCTTCTTTACCTTATAGCCAAACAGCTTCATGAAAGAATACTTCATGTCCATTATCTTGGAGTAAAAGGATTCACCGAGGGAAACTAAGTACTCAGCATCAGAGTCGGTGAAAAAAGCATCGTCAACATCATCGTCTGGAATAACTACAAAGACGCCAGTGTCGCCGTCTTCTGGGTCGTCAAACTCGTTCCAGTACCTGACAACAGGCTGATCGGGTTTACTCGCTGAGTCGCTTTCAACAGAAGAGCCATATCCAACTTTTCCAGAGTAGGTTCGCAGCAAAGGCTGGCGTTCAGAGTTGAGTAGAATGCCCGGCGAGACGGGCTGCTGGATGCCTTGATCGTGCAAGTTGCTCGACGACTTGTTTGCTCGACGGGCTCGCGAAGCAAGAAGAGGAGCTCTGCGAATGTCGGTGTCGACTTTGTTTAGCCATTTCGGAAGAGCAGCGAGAGAGTCAGGGAAATACTTTGCTACTGCGTACGAAAACAGTGAAAAGCCCTTGACAGGATGAACCAAATGAGACATCTCCATCTCGGCCACCCAGGCAGGCTTCTCCATGCCTTTCCATCGTATTTCCAAGACACAATGGGGGAACTTTGTGATATCGTCGCTATCGGAAAACAGGCCAGGACTCGTAGCAGCGTTTCTGGAGATGGAGATGTTGCAGTCGATAGTGGCCCAGATGTCTGGTTTGGCCATGTAGGTAGTTGGCGAAGAAGCCTCTGAGCCGGTGGTTGAAGAGACGACATCGGTCTTCTTTTCAGTGTACCTGAATCTGGTTCTTTCAGAGACGATTTTGGCAATGGGAACGGCGTGCCTTTTTTCGACCCAGCTGAGGGCTACTTTACTGAAATTGTCGGTGTTCTTTGAGGATGCGTTTAAGTGATCGTAGTCAGACTTGAGAATGTTTGAATGCTGCTCGGGAGAGAGGTTAGCTATGCAGAAATGGCGGAGGCCTCCAACGGGAGAGCATAGCACGGGGGTGGAGGAGGGATGGTCTTGCGAAGGATGGCAGACAGAGCGGATCTGGCCAGGCTCAGAGTTGGTTTGGACGGAGTTGAACTTTTTGGCATTGTCTAAGTAGGTAGCTACGGTGAGCTCGGGATGGGATTCTGGAGATGGGTCTGGTGGAGTATTTAGGGCTAGCAGGTTGGAAGCAGAAGGAGAGGAATGGATGGCGGAGTCTGAGACGAGCGTTAAGTTTTTGAGCAGGGTGAATTTGGTCTCGACCATGTTATCAGGATGAACCCAAAAGGCTAGGGAGTTTGAGATTGAGGTGACCATTTCACAGTCAAACATGCAAACGGAGTCGTTACTGGGGAGGCCATTTGGGTTGAGGGAGGAGATTTTGCCGTGGCGGAGGACGTCGTACAAGAGGGAGAGTTCGAGGAAGGTTGGGGTGAAGTCCTGGTTGGTGAAGGAGGTAGGAGATTCGAGAATGGGGAGGAAGCGCTCAGAGAGCTGGCTTGACTGCGACCATTTTTTGTATTTTTTCAAGAGTTTTCTAAAGCCCGTTCGCTGGACGCCAATGAAGCGCGAGAGACGCTGGACGTCTCTGGTGAGCTGGATGATTTCGTGTTTGAGTTTGTAGGCGAGGGAGGATTGGGAAGGGAGGTGGTTGGAGTCGGAGTTGGAGGACGCGATGGAGTTGACGATTTTTTCAGCCTGCCGCAGACGACGTTCTATTTCGCCGGACTTGCTTTTGACAAAGAGGCCAATCTGGGGAGGTTAGGAGGTGAAGAAGGAGGAGGAGGAGGATACTTACGGATTGATACTGGTCGAGGAGGGAGTCGTAGACGTCGTCGACGGACTTGATGCCGGTGGAGGTGGCGAGTTTGATGAGGTTTTTGATTTCATTGTATTCCAAGTTGTAAGATCTCCATTCAGGCACAGACCTTTTAGACAGTTCTGAGCCGTACTTCATGAAGATTGGTGATGGAGGAGGAAGGAAGAGAAAATTTTAAGTTTGACAGATAACGGTGAAGCAATAGCAAGAGCAAGAGCAAGAACAGGAACAAGAACAGCAACAGGAGAAACAGTGCTAAAAGTGAAGCGTAGGAAAGCAGAAATAGTTGGTAAAATAAGAAATGAAGTTGGCATGAAATAGATAAAGATAAATAAAATAAAATTCCATACCAAATAGTGAAATATATATTCCATCTCTTCAATGCAACTTTATATCAAGATTTGCCCTGTCAACTGGGCTTTTACTACGAGGTAAGCAGCTTCGAGTAGTTGACAACAGAGCTTGCCGTATGGTGGCTGCAAAGGGTTAATATCTGGAGAAGGCGTTGATCCGTGGTAGGAGGTAACGGCAGTAGCGGCAGTGGCAGTAGATGGCAGTAGCAGTAGTAACGGCAGTTGACAGTTCAAATAGTCAACAGTAGTAACGGATAACAGCAACAGTAGCTAGTAGTAAATTTGACAGTAAATATTTGACAGGTAACAGCAGCACGACAGCACAGCACGACAGCACAGCACAGCAGCACAGCACAGCACAGCACAGAAACACACCACCACAGTACACCACAGTACACCACCACAGCCTACCATACGACAACCCACCACAGCTTCATCTCAACGTACCTCACTCTAGCCCTGCACCATCCACCCTCCGAAACAAAAATAGACATAAACGTGAAACGAATAAGCAACTGTGATTGGAGAGACCCGATCACGAATGTCGTCTTCTGGACTGTCGAGAAGAGTTGATGAGGTTAGATACACGGGAAGCATCTTATTAGCGTACTGACTCATTGCATAGACGATATTCCTTCTACAGCACGGTTTCAATTCTTATTTGGTCAATGCCGGCAACAGCCATTGTCTGCTCATAATGCTGAAGTTTCGGGTTAGTACTACCATTTATGGTAATATTTCACGTTTGTGATATTCGGCAAAACGGCTATGACTATGAGCAATGACTGTTATGACTACCAGCTATAACTGCTATGACTACCAGCTATAATTGCTATGACTACCAGCTATAACTGCTAAGATTGACTGCAGCTTCTACTGTCTATTCTATTCTATTCTACTCGCTTCATCTGAAGTCAACTGGGGAATCAAAGACCTGCATATGTACCAGAGCCAATACTTTGGCTAAGAAAAAACGTCTCGTCTTCCACCTACTCATTGTTTTCATTCATGTCTATTTACTGTTATTATTCAGTATTATTTAGTATTATACTAATTTTTAATTAATTTTTAATCTTTAATCAATCTTTCAATCTTTAATCAATTTCAATCAATTTTCAATCTTTAATCAATTTCAATCAATTTTCAATCTTTCAATCTTTAATCAATTTTCAATCTTTCAATCAATTTCAATCAATCTTTCAATCTTCAATCAATCTTCAATCAATCTCCAATCAATCTTCAATCAATCTTCAATCAATCTCCAATACTCCAGTTGTAGTCCAATCCCAATTGTAGTCCAGTTCTAGTCCAGTTCTAGTCCAGTCTCAGTCACAATCATAATCCTATTTCTACTGATTAATCTCTTGTCCCTTCTCTCCAATGCAATAACTCTGCTTAACAACTGAATAACAACACTTATACCCCCATTTCCCATCTTTCCAATATGACCCATAGACCGATTGATGATTTCCAATATATTGATCCTCCTCATACTTTGATCTCATCACCCTTGGCGTCTCCTGTTCTCTACTCTTCACCTCTCCATCAGCAGTATACTCAGCATACTTTTCGCTTGATTGCTCTGAAAACAATGGCCGTTTCTTAGTCTTGTTTGTATAATCTTGTTGATCTCCATATAACTCTGCCAACTTGGCACTCTTCTGTCTCTTCTGCTCCTCCTGCTCAGTCTGTAAAGTCTGAAGCTTCAGCAGCGCCGACGTTGGATTCATCTCCAAGTGAATCATATCTTGATTGACCTCCTCTTCGCCTTGTGTATTGTGCTCCTCTGCAAACTTCCGCAGCCTGTCGTGTTTGGCTGCTTCATCTGTTAACTTTCTCTCAAATAGCCCCCGGTCATTGACTGTTCCCGCTGACTCTGTCCTCAGTGTCCTGCTCTTGGGATTGAAGTCTTCGACATCCACTTCTTCCTTTAAATATTCCGCCTTGTCCTCCCTCGTTCTCAAACTTCGGCTCGTTTCGCCACCCTCGCCGTCAACTCGCGCTACTGGCTCTTGAAACCCTTCAATCACCTTCTTGTACTCTCCACTCTCAAAGCCATTCCAACGATCTCTCTTCGCATCGTAGCTGAACTCCAAATCTTCAACTCTATCGTCTTCTCGTATGTCCTTCCCACTGTACTTGGCTCCTACTTTCCGTGGCCTCTCCAAGCACTCCTTCGTCTTGTGTGTTATCGCACCGCAGTTAGTGCATGCTCCTTTTCGAAACTTCTTTGGCACGTCCGGCTTTTCTGACGCTTCTCCTCGACTATACCATTTCTCTTCCTTCTTTTCGCCCTTAGATCTCTGATGCTTCAAGTAATCTGTCTGTGCATTGTTTTCGTCGTTCGTCAAATACCATGGCGACTTTGTAATGTATTTCGGAATATATGGATTGATTTCTTTTCCATCTGGCCCGTATTCTGTAGGCTTTTGCTTCTTGGTACTTCTTGACATGGTGTATAAGGATCAAGAGTCCTTGGAAATTTTGATATATATTATTAGTCACGTGATGTAGGGCTGATATTACGGATTTATTTTAAATTAATGATTTTTAGTTCTGATAATCTTTAGTACTGATGAATTTGGATCGTGATTCTTGATCTTGAGCTTTGGTGATTCCTGATCTTTCTAATGGATCTTTAGTTTTGGTTTAAAGGACTTTCTGAAGTTTCCAATGAATCTAGACTTGACAATGATTTGATCTGTGATTTGATCTGTCTAAACATCAAGTCTTGACCTTTCTAAAGACAGTTCTTAACCTTCCTACACCTTCAGTCAACCTTCTACACCTTCAACCTCCTACACCTCCAACCCTCCCCAATATCCTCACTCACTAAAAGAATCAATGAAATATAAATTAATACATGAAACAATGATTTAAACGGTAATGAGATGTCTGATAGGAATATGAATCTATAACTTGTTAGCCTTCCTGAATCCTCACTGCTCAAACTATACTCACAAGCTTAACAATATATCCAATAGCTCCCATCACTATGAATCCAACTCCAACTGCTCTGATAATCTTTATGAATTCTACCAAAGTTAACTCAACGTCCTACCATCGCTCAATAAAAACTTACCTGGACCATCGGGCTTCGTACACTTGTTTAAAAATGAAGTTCCTTCCTTGATAAATTCAACAGGAATCTCAGTAACTTTCTCCAAACCGTCGTTTGCCATGGTGATTGTCTTTCGTGATGTAGTCGGGGTGAAATAAATAAATGCGTTGGCTGCGTAGTGGTGGAAAGGAGGAAAAAGGTCGTTGGCTTTTTGCACAGCGTTGCTAACAATTTACCTCCGTGTGTCGTGGCCTGAAATTTCAGGGTTAGGTCTGTATCATAATTGCTGCAAGTGTGACAACGGCATGGACACTTATGCTTATTAGCTCAGGTACCTGAGATCAAGACGTTTCTCCATTGCTACTGTTTTCACTGTTTACAGAGTTTATTGTCAGCTTCCATAATGTCCAACGAAGATCAAGGCTACGCGATTGATTTGGAAGACGACGAGTTTTATAAGGAATATGCGAGTAGTACTGAAGTTGTTTCCAATCAATCACCAGAGCAGCAGAGCGAGCAGCAGAGCGAGCAGCAGAGCGAGCAGCAGAATCAGAACGAGCAGCAGAGCCAGAACGAGCAGCAGAATCAGAACGAGCAGCAGAATCAGAACCAGAATCAGAGCCAGAATCAGAGCCAGAATCAGAGCCAGAATCAGAACCAGTACCAAAACCAAAACCAGAACCAGAACCAACAGCTCAATTATCAGCAGAACCAAAGCCAGAATCATCACCAAACTTCCCTGCTTAATACTCCAACTCAAGCTGTGCCCGTTGCACCGCTATCCAACAACTCTACAAAGCCCATGAATCAACCATTCCAACAGGCTCCAATGTTCCAGCACCAAAATCACTTTACATTTTCTCACTCGCATAAACCCACTCACGCATTATATCTTCAGACCTTTCCCTGGTGGACCTCTGAAGAAGATATTCGAAACCATCTGGTTCGCATCGATACCGAATCCCAGCTAAAGGCCTTGGTGTGCGACGATTTCAAAATCAACGGCAAATCCAAAGGCCAAATCTATCTCGAGTTTTCCACTCTCCAAGCCTGTATCAACTCCAAACAATACTTTGAATCTGAAGTCAAAGGAGAGGACAATTCGCCTCTCGTCTCGGTCTTTGTATCAACGACTTCCATGCCCTTCAAGCCCATCACCCAGAAAAACCATCATCAACAGCATAGCAATAGCAGCCATAACAATAACAACAAGCCATATAGAAACAACAACCAAAATACCATGAGTGCCAACAACTCATACAACTTCCAGCAGTCTCATACCAACTCAAATCCAATGGCTGCTTCAATGGGCAATATGAACTTTGGGTTTCCCTTCTACCAAGGCTTCTACGGTCAGCAGCAAAATATGAACAGCCAGCAACAGCAACAAAACTGGGTCAACTACAACCAGAAGCAGGACCATAACTCTAATAACAAGAGGGTTCGATACGACTGACGTCCATAGTATGTAGGTATATATTTACTGTCTTTGGTTATTTTGTTGGAATAAATATCTAAAAGTTGTTATGACCTTTTTCTTTTCTCCTACCAACACCACCTTCAACTATAACAATGAATTCGGCTGACCCTATCTTGAGATCTGTTGAGCAGAGTTTGAATGACAAAAACTTTCAAAAAGCCATCGACTTGGGCGTTCAAAGCCTCGGAAAATTAAAGAGATCGTCAAAGCTGAGAGTGTTGTTGGCTACTGCCTATCAACGAAATGGACAGTTTGCTCATTCATTCAGAGTTGCCGAAGAAGCTATTGCGCTAGCTTTCAGTCAGGGCCAAAGAGAAGCCATAGCTCCCGGTCAATTGCGACGAGCGTAAGTGTTGTCGTTTGGTTCTTGTGGATGCTGCTAACGAGCTCTAGAATCGCTCTATCAATGATGAACAGGTTTGATGAAGCTGCCTTCTCAATTGACTTGGCCTTGAAGTACGACAATGATCCTAAATTTGCAAACCAGGCAAATCTATGGAAATCAAAAATCTACAAGCAGCTTGGAAAAGATCAATACGATGAAAACTTTGTAACCATCAATGAAATTCCTCCTTTGACAGACGATGGTAACGCTATTTCTCAACCTTCAAGCAACAAAAACAACTCTTTTTCCAGTGTCGAGCCAGTTTCCAATCCTGAATCTACAAAACAGTCTGAATCTACAAAACAGTTTGAATCTACAAAACAGTCTGAACCTACAAAACAGTCTGAATCTACAAAACAGTCTGAACCTCAGGTAGACAAAATTAAATATGACTGGTACCAAAACTCTGACACCATCAATCTTTCTTTATTCATTAAGAACGCTCCTAAAAGCGATGTCAAGGTTGACTTCACCTCAACTTCTGCTTCAATATCTTTCCCTTTGCCAACCGGATCGGACTTTGGCTACGAATTTGATCCTTTCGAGAGATCAATCAACGTTCAAGAATCAAGCTACAGAGTCTTTGGGACTAAAATCGAGCTGACTTTGAAAAAGGCTGATTCTGTCAAATGGACCAACCTGCTCTCTGATGAAGCTTCAAATTTGACTGACGATAAGAGCGCATCAAACGTAACAGCAGAGGCTGCCCAAAAGGTTCTATATCCAACGTCGTCAAAATCTGGGCCTAAGCAATGGGATTCAATTGTTAAAGACGAGATTGACGAAATGGAAAAACAAGAAAATGAGAACGATCCCAATGCGTTTTTCAGAACCATTTTTGCAAACGCTGATGACGATACTCGAAGAGCAATGATGAAGAGTTACACAGAAAGTAATGGAACAGCTTTAAGTACAAGTTGGGAAGATGCTTCGCAAAAGGTCTATGAGACAGCTCCTCCCGATGGAATGGAAGCCAAAAAGTGGAATAAGTAGAGTATCTAGAATTATGTACATGAATATATCAAGTATCACTTGGTTCTTTGGTTGAAGGAGTTTTGCTCTTAAAGGACTTGAAATTTTTCATTCGTCACTTGGTTCTTTGGTTGAAGTTCTGCTCCTGAAGGGCTTGAAATGCTTCAGGATACGTCACTTGGTTCTTTGGTTGAAATAGCTTCATTACCAGTTTCTTTGGTTGATTTAAAGGATTTTGTAGTCAAATGGGCTTCAGCAAATGTTATTAGTCGTTTTATCGCAATCAACCATTTCCGAGTGTCATCTCCATCCATAATATGTGCGGTATCAACACCCTCCTTTGTATGATAACCAGTGATTCTCTCTCGAGCACTACGCGCATGGATGCCAACGGCAGTAACACCAATCGGCCAGGCAGCATTTCCAATACTCATGCGAATATACACATCGCTAGCACCTCGGTAATCATGAATCTGAAGGCAGCGTAACAGATTGGCCAGCTTTGTGTAGAGATCAGGCGGTAAGGACTGCGAGCGAAGCTGGGTAAGTAGCGGATCAAGAGCTGATCTCGTTTGTGATAACACATCAAGAGACTCTTGATTGAAAGATTCAGAGTTGGTGATATGAGACTGCCATTCAGCAAGAATGACTCGAATAGTCGCAGACATTTGAATGTGAACTTTTGGCTTGTCTGATTCAATGTCATTGATTTCTAGATCAACAGTTCTTTCTTTTTCTTCAGCATCCAGCAGCTCTTGTTGTTCTTTTTCTGTTTTCGCTATATTGTGTAAGCGCAGTACTCTGTCATTGCGAGTCTCAGCGAACAATGCTATCGGTGCGTTTCTAGCTCTGAATTCCTTGATGAGCTCCATGTCAGTAAGAGCATTTTCAGGTAGATTTTTGACTTCATCTTCGACATGTTTGTCCTTCTCGAGCCGATTTTTTCTAGCTTCATGACGCTGTCGCTTCAGTTCATACTCTAGCTTTTCTTCTTCACGAGCTCTTTTCCTCGACTCTTGGTATTCAGACTCTGTCTTTGCTCCATGTTCTTGATTTTGATATTCTGTTTCTCTCAAGGCCTTGTTAGAGACATATTTCGTTTTATAGGTCTCAGCAGTCTGAGAATGAAGTTTTTTCTTTGCAGCTATTTCCTTCTTTAACAATGCTGCAAAGTCCATTGTGTAGATGGAATAGAATATAGAATAGAAGGAATAGAATATAGAACAGAATATAGAATATAGAACAGAATATAGAATATAGAACAGAATTTAGAACAAAATATAGAAGGAATATAGAATATAAATGAATATAAAAGGTAAGGGTATCAGGCAACTCCCAACTCCAATATTGCTTATAATTTGGACGCTACACTTTTTTACTACACCCACAAACATTGCCATCAGTGGACTGCAATTTTACTATTTCGTCCATGAGTGAAGAACAGAAGATTAAACCTGATCCAGATGCAGTTGACGAGTCGTACGAAGACTCTTTAGACTTGGACTTCTCTCAGTCAGGGACAAAAGTCTGGCTAGTTCGACTGCCCAAGTTTCTAATGGAGAAATGGCGAGACGTCGATTCCAACTCTGGCAAAGAGCTAGGAAGAGTCCGAATCAACAATGACACTTCGCCAGGCGCGAAATGGAAAGTAAAGCTGCTACTGAACGACGACGATGACCCTTCAATCCCGCACCAATACGATCTGTCCCTTCTCAACCAAGTGGTTTCCAATACGTTCATCTTCACAGAGAAAGATATGCCAAAGTACGAAAAACAGTCGCCATCTTCTACTCCTCCACCAGCTGCATCGCAGCCTACTCCACCAAGCTCTATTAATAAAAGTCGATTTGGCAGATTTGCAAACCGACAAGAACGATTCACTCCATATGTTAAAACGATTCCCAAGCGAACAGCTCTCGTTGGCACCGTATGCCACGAATGTATGATTACACCCAGTCTCGGTGACGCTGGATATAGCGCTGTAGTTCAAGAACGAAAGAAGCAGCAAGATGATCCTACTACTACTAAAGTCACACTCTTGTCTGAACCTCCAGGCGTCACCAGCGGTACGTTTTCACAGTCCCTCAAAGGAACCCAAAGTATGTTTATGCGAGCGCAGAAGAAGTCTTCAGCTACCTCGTCTTCCGACAAAGCTACACGTCTTCCCAGGAACGATCTGTTGGATTTGCTGTTCACTCTTTTCGAAGAGTTTGATTACTGGTCTCTGAAGGGCTTGAAGGACCGGACAAAGCAGCCAGAGGTATATCTGAAAGAGGTTCTTGAAACTATGGCGACCTTGATCAAAAAGGGCCCTTATGCCATGAGATACTGCTTGAAACCAGAGTATAAGGTTATGAAAGAGAAGCGAAACGGAGTCAAGTTCAGCGACGTCATAAACAATGGGGCTGGAGCTGCTGGAACAGACGAAAAAGTAGAAGTCTCAAGGGGCCATAATGATGACTTTGATGAGGATAATGATGATGAGGAAATGGAGGACGTTCTTTGAGATTTAACATGGAAACAATTTTCTTAAAGCTTTGTAATTAATGTTTATGACTTGGAATCTGGGGACACAATAGTAAGTCACGTGGCGGAATCAAAACATAAACAAATCACGTGCTAAATAAAATGACTATATGGATAAGTCACGTGATATGAACAGTTATTCAAATTTGTATCACATGATTAAAATGTGTGATCACATGATCTAATTTATTACCCCAGTTTTGAGTTGAGTCAAGTTACTACTCACCAGCCAATAATTTAAATGAGTATGAGCGAAAACATCAATAAGTCTGCTGTTTGGAACAAGATCACGTCTACGACTGAGACACCATATCCAGCATGGGCACTGAGTGGAGGCTGTAAGTGTATTATGACAAAGGAAGAACGGGCAGCTAACGAAGATAGTGCTATCTGTACTGCCCAGGGCAATGAGGTCCAAGGGCTTTCGGCCCAATCGCTTCAGTATTTTGGCGTTTGGAGCAGCCAATGCCCTAGGCGGTAAGTTATGAGACGGTGCTGAAGCGCGTTCTAACGGGTTTTAGGATACATGATATATGATAATGATTTGGACAATGGTTCTGGGTTTGTAGCAAGTGAGTATTACAAATATTAGAGGGAGGATTATTCTAACGGTGATGGTTTGTAGCCTGGAATCTTTTGTATCTATTTGTGAATGGACGGTCAGCTATTACTCAATTTAGGCCCGTTCCTGCAGCACTAGGAAGTTTGGCACTGTTTAATTTCTTTTACTACGGAAAGCGCTATATGGGCATTAGGGATGGGGCATCGACTCCTCTAGCTTAGGCGCTTGTCTCTAGCCTAGGTGTTGGAGTTTGTCTCTAGCCCAGGTGTCTCTAGCCTAGGCGTTGGGGTTTGTCTCTAGCCTAGGCGCTGGGGTTTGTCTCTAGCCTAGGCGTTGGAGTTTGTAGTTTGAATAGATATTTTGTTCAAGATAAGCCAGTTGGTTTTGTTAGTGATAAGATGCGCTTCGGCGAGCGCCCACGTAGATTTAGGTGAGTGTTGTGCTGGGGGTGCTGGGGGTGCTGGGAGATTGTAGTGGTTCTGTGCTGGTTCTGTTCTGGTTCTGTTCTGGTTCTGTTCTGGTTCTGTGCTAGTTCTGTACTAATCTGCTCTGGTTCTGTACTAGTTCTGTACTCTGCTCTGTACTACTCTGTACTACTCTGTACTACTCTGTACTACTCTCGTTCTGTACCTCTCCTCTCCAATGCCAAATTGATCCGCCGATAAGGGCCCTCGGGCAGGGCTACTGCCCACGGTAAATCCGGTATGCTACATTCCCCATAGTAAATCTCCACATAGTAAATCTCCACAGATAATACCTCTTGGACTTGATGCTCATTTCTTGTTAATCACAATGTTGTATAAATACGTCGTCTCTTCTTGTTTTTTCTTCCTCTCTTCTCTTCCTCCTTCATATTCTTATTCTCCATCTCTACAATGTCCGAAAACACCATCTTATCCGAGATCTTGAGCACCGTAAAGGCCCTCCACAAGGACCATGCTGATCTCGTAAACCACGTAAATGACTCCAACGAACAGGTCAAAAAAGTCCTGTCTGACCTCGACTCAAGAGTCGCTCTGCAAGAATCTTCGCGCAGATCGTCAACTGTGTCTGCTGAATCGCCGTCGCCAGTCCTCTCAACCAAAAAAAAGGCCTCCGCTGGCAAATGGCCTAGTCGCATCACTCTCACAACTTATCCAGGTCAGTCTGGCGTCGACCCGGCTCCTCTCAACTGGGGTGCCGCCGACCCCATAGAGCGTGGCCCCGTCGTCGTCAACAGAAACTCGTCCACCATCAAGCATCGCAACGCCATTGGCGCCCACTCTGGTTCCTACTCCATCTACCAAGCCCTCGCCGTCGCTCTGGATGACTTGTCCGTCGACCACAAACCCGACTTCACCAACGCTGAACCTCCCTTCAAGATTGGCCCACATCCCCAATGGGCGGACCCAAAGAAAATCGTCGCTCTGGACCCCTATGGCCATATGGCTCCCTGGATCTTCAAGGACTATATCGATAAGGGCATTGACGTCAGAACTACTATTGCAATCACAAAAGCCCACATGCAGTTGACTGAAATCAGGGACGAAGTCAAGGCAGGCACTCTCAAGGTCGATGGAAAGGTCGTCCTCAACGAGGACGGTGACTTGGCCGTCTCAAAAGTCGCTGTCGAGCCTGTTTGGTATCTGCCTGGCATTGCCGAGCGTATGGGAATCGACGAAGGAACCCTTCGAAGGACGCTGTTCGAGGTCACTGGTGGCTCATATCCCGAGCTCATCACTAGAAGCGATATCAAGGTCTTTTTGCCTCCAATTGGCGGGCTCACGGTCTACATCTTTGGTGATCCCGCAAAGGTCTCTGACGAGTCCGTCCGCTTAGCTCTAAGAGTCCACGACGAGTGCAATGGTTCTGATGTCTTTGGCTCCGATATCTGTACCTGTCGACCCTATCTGATCTTTGGCATCAGCGAGGCCGTCAAGGAAGCTCAAAAGGGCGGTAGTGGAGTCGTCATTTACTTTCGTAAAGAAGGACGTGCTCTTGGAGAAGTCACCAAGTATCTTGTCTACAATGCTCGAAAGCGTGGAGGCGACACCGCAGCGGAATACTTTAAGAGAACTGAAAACATTGCTGGTGTCAAAGATATGAGATTCCAGTTCCTGATGCCCGATATTTTGCACTTTTTGGGCATCAAAAAGATTGACCGAATGCTTTCCATGTCTAATATGAAGCACGATGCGATAGTTGAGCAGGGCATTCCTATTCACGAAAGAGTTCCTATTCCAGACGAGTTGATTCCTCCAGATTCAAGAGTTGAAATTGACGCAAAGATTCACGCTGGATACTTTACCAGTGGCAAAGTTATGACTGCTGAAGAGCTCAAGAACGTCAAGGGACGTGATTGGGATGATTTTGATCATTAATATCGACATAGTAAATCCTATAGAAAAGCTGAATATAGATCAATGTTGGTACAAATATAGATTACCTTAAGTTATTTGACAGTTTTGGTTTTGTTTTATTTTTTCCATCTACTTGTCTCATTTATTTGATGCTCTTACATTTGCCTCGATCTTTTTCTACCTGTCATCTTCCACTTCACCATAAAATGAACCACCTCCATATTCCAGATTCATTCCCGTTCGTACTACCAACGTTATCAAGAACTACTTCTACGTCGAGTAATGACTCGTCAGATTCGTCTGGTAGGCCTCCAGAACTCTCAAAATACTGTATTGGAAGCCCCCAGCTGATCGCAAGCTCAACCAACATTTCTCTGTCCCTCAGTGTTCAAGAAGACGTCTTGTTCTTGAACTACCCTTCTACAAGCTCAGTTTCATACCGCGATCAAGACCAAGGCCAAGGCTCTCCAGTGCCCTCCTCTGACATTATGCAAAATCAAGATTTCCCAGACAGATCTCCAGGCTCAATAGCTTCGCCAGTAGCCCAGCCAGAATCAAACAAGAATCTTCTAGTCACTCCACAGCTGGCCATCTTCAACTCTTCTCTTGGGCCCAGCTCATCTCCAGTCGACTCTCAGCCCTCTATTCTCCAGGGCTCGCTGCTACTCAAACTTTCCAAACCAACTAAGATCAAGTCCATTTCCGTCAGATTTTATGGCAAATATAAAACCAACTGCTTGGAGTCAAACGTCGATATCAAACCTCCAGACCCGACTCTTTATCCATTCCCCGGACCCCAGTTTCAAGATGATCTGATAGTGGGATCCCATACTTGGGACTTTTTCCCACGAGAAAATCGCAGCTCCATAGTGACTGTCGATTCGTCTTCGGTAGTATCCTCTGACTTATATGGAGCAGACGTAGCTTATATCAAACCAGACCAGCACGTTACGTTGATGGACAATTCAAAGGCGCAGTTTGGGCAACTGTGCTTCAAAACACCAATCAATCAAGACTCTGTGGATGGCATGGAAGTGTTGCGGCCAGTCGTATCGAACTTGTCGAAGAACAACTTGCCCTTTTTATCGCCCATCTACTTTGATCCAGATGCTGAGCATGTAGGCCATATGGATCACAATTTTACGGTTAACGGTCATGATCATACTGTGTATCCCGCAGGTGAATATGTCTTTCATTTCAATTTGGCAGTCGACGCACGAATGCCCGAGACTATTGTTTGTCCAAACGCTGCTGTTAAGTACTATTTAGTAGCAAAAGTGTCTAGACATGCAATGTTTTCGTTTGACTTGTCTGGACATAAAGAAGTTACCTTGGTACGCAGCCCGCCGTCTCCGGGAGAGACGAGTGTCAATGAACCACTGGCAATATCGCGAGATTGGAATGAAAAGCTGCACTACGATATTCTTTGCCCAAAGAAACATTTACCACTGGGAGCGGCGATACCAATAAAAATCAAGTTGACTCCAATCGACAAAGTGAGGGTGCATAGAGTTAGAGTAGAGGTCCAGGAATCTCTGATGTATCTATCATCTAGATTTGCAAATTATAAACACAAGGAGAAGCCTAGGAAAGCTCTATTGTATGAAAAGGCAGCTAAATCGTTAAACACTGTGACGAGCGACCCTGAGAAGAATGGCAAGAAGCAAAATCGATTGAATATGATGGCAGGCAATATATTGCATTATAACTCTGATGAGTTATCGTCAGCTCAAATATCGGATACCACTGAACTAGATGTAGAGTTACCGTTTGTCACGTCTGAAGGGGATTGGAATAGCATTGCTTCACATCATTTCACTAATCCACCGGAAAATTCAAGCTATTTTCAGTTTTTACGGCCAGATGCTATTTTCAACCCGTTGATCCATCAGCGGCATCGACTTCACGTTTCTTTCCGAGTATCTAAGATAGATGAAAAGACAGGAAACTGGCGATACTTTGAAGTTCTAGTAGATACGCCTATCCACTTGTATTCGAGACATTGTAAAGTGGAGAGCACAGAGTTACCATTATACGATAACATCAATGGGATTGCAGTAGGTGCTGGTGATGATGGCCAAGGTGCCAACCCGCAATTGATGGCATACGTTCCATCTAATAGCGGTGGTGAGGTAGGACCAGCTTACAAGCACCTGAGGACTCTGTTACCTCCTAATACAATTGGAATTGGGTCTCCAATTGTACGTTCGATATCTTCGCCTACATCCTCTGGTTCACCGTTTGAGCTAGATGAAATGATGTGTGAGTTGAATCTTGATGAAGTAGCTCCGTCATTCCCTGAAGCTGTTGGAATTGAGCCGTCGTGGAGTGGAGCGAGTGATATAGCGCCTCCTGTTTATGAGGAAAGAGAAGATCTTGGAAACGTATCTATGATGCCTACAGTCCGTAGGATACCTTTAGGAGGAGCCGAAGACGAAGAAGAAAGACCAGAAGGGCTTGGAATGATAGGTCATGATTTGCAAGGACATCAATTTTAAGTAGACATTATGGTGAAGACTGGACCTAATTCAAATGAGAAATCGATTGGGGCAGCGATATATCGTGTAGATAAATTGTACAAAATCCATAAGATAATTTCAAGTGAGTTTTTTTCAATCCAGATTGATGAGTACGGTTGAAAGAATGGAGAAAATGTAGAGATTGACAGGTAAATATATGATCAGAGGAATGAAAGTGTAGCTTGGTAAAACAAGGACTCCCCAATATAGTAAGTTACAAGTATGTCTCGAAATTGGAATATAGGTATGCAGAAAATACATTCAAAATTGAGGGCCAACAGGCGGTCATTGAATTGACATTTTGAATCAAAAAGTTGAAAAAGTATAAACAAGAAATAAGCAAAAGATGTAATAAATTTAAGTTGAATTCTACTAAAATCTGACAGAATAACAATCTAGAACCCCAATTTGTTTACTAGTTGAAGTTTCTAGTTCAAGGTTGAAAGATTTTCAGCTATGAAAACTTTAAAGTCAATTCAGATGAAAATCCATGATTTTTTCATTGACATCAGGTACAAAATTGAATCATTATTGTTTGACTATGAATAGCAAAGGAGATGAGTCGTTATCTCCACTGAAATGTGAATCAGTGTCTCTAATGCTTAAGAACTGTTTTGTTGACCGTTGGAAAGTAGACCATCATTCACTGAAATACATACATCGACGCTACTCACATACAAAGGAAAAAAGTTTCCATAGTTTCATTCCAAGTCAATGAGCATCTCAACCCCTTGGACAAAGATTTAGAAAAAAAATTAAATATTAGAATTGTATTCGAGTTGAATAAATTATTTCTTGTGTTGGTCCTAAAGTATTATATCAAATGTATCAAAAAAGAATTTGTAGTGACTTACAAGAATTGGAAAATAAGGGCAGCCAAACCACCGGCAAGGGAGATACTGGCAGTTCCGGCAACAGCCATACCACTGGAGCTAGAAGTAGCAGTGGCACTGGCAGCAGAACCAGAACCAGAAGAACCAGAGGAAGTAGCAGATTGAGAAGTAAGAGCAACAGAAGTAGAAACGGAAGCACCCTTACACTCGTAAGAATCACCTCTGATAACAGAGTCAGATTGAGCATCGTTCCAAGAAGAACAGTTAAAGTCCTCAGAGTCAGATTCGATAGAAACACCACCTTGGACGGTTTCCAACTCGGGCATGCTGGCATTGTTGAAAGAGCCGTACAAGTTAATGGCACCACCAACACTGGAAACATTAGGGAAGATAACGTCCTCAAGCTTGGTGTTGTTGGCGATTTGGACACCACCACCAATCTTTTGGAGGACGGGGAAAGAAGCGTTGGTAAGCTTGGAGTTGGAAACAATGGCAAGAGAGCCACCAATTTCAGCAAGCTTGGGGGCCATGATGGACTCAATGGAGTTGTTGGTAAAGGAAAGAGTAGAATTGATGGTGGTGACGTTGGGAAGGGTGACGGTGGCGGCATCTCTGATGGTCATGTTGTTAGCCCATTGGAGGACGGGGAACTTGACGTTGACATTGTTACCAGTGGAGGAGAAGTCGAGGATGTTGGAGACGTATTTGAGGTTGACAAAGTCAAGGTCAGTGAGGTAACGATTGTTGTTGATGTTCAAGGTCTCAACAGAGTCCAAGACGATTCCCTGGAGGTTTCTAATGGTGGTGTCCGAGATGACTAGAGATTTGATCTTGGTGATACCAGTTTTGAAGTTGAGGCTGTCCAGGGCATTAAGGGTGACGAGACTCAAATCGCCAACTTGGGAGAGTTGGGCAAATGAGATGGAGGAGAGGGATTCCAAGATTTCGAGACTGAAAGCGCCAGAGACGTTACGCAAGCTGTCAGCTTGGATGGTGTTGACCTTGGAAGCGTTTCTGACAATGAAGTCACCATCGATGGAGGAGATACCCTTGATGATGGGGTTGGCGTTGTCGTTACCAGAGATGATGAGGTCGCCCTTGAGGACGGAGCAGGAGGAGAGGGCGTCCAAGTCACTTTGGGAGGTGGCAGTAACGGAGCTGGAGCAAGCGTCGGACTGGGCGAGGACGCCAGAGGCGACGGTTGACAGTAGAAGGTGTTTGAGTTGCATTTTCAATAAATCGAACGAGTGACTAGAAGGGAAAAGAAACAGGTTGATGAGGAAGAAAAAAGAAGAAGAAGAGAAGAAGAAGAGAAGAAGAAGAAGAAGAAAAAAAAGAGAAGAAGTAGAAAAAAAAAAAAATCAGTTGGCTGTAAGGAAAGAAACAAGAAGAAAAAAGAAAAAAAAGTCTCCTTAAATTTGTCAGTGAAATTCATGCGAAAACACTGCAAAAAGAAATGTGTAAAAAGAAATTCAGAGGTCTACAACCAGACAGTTGTTTTGTTGTGTATGAATATATGCATTGATGCAAAGTTTGCATGTATGATGTTGTATTACTATAGGGAGGTAAATTTAGGAGGCGATAAGTGGTAGGGGCGACAGATGGGGGATGTATAGTGATTTAATTGTGAGGGTTGGGAGGATGATAATTTTATGTAAGGATATTTTGAGTGCGAAAGGGGAACAAGGAGGCGGTCGAAACGATCATTTTTTCATTGGTTTCGTGGTGGTAGTGTTTTGCTACCACATTTGGCGGAATTGAGCGTCCAGAAGAGGAAATGGATTGCTTTAAGGGGAAAGAAGTAAACATGAGCTAGGCCAATTGGAGACGGGTGAAAAAGAATTGGGTTAGGCCGTATTGTGAAATTTTGGCGGGTAAGTTAAGGTACGTGGTCAAAAATGATACTGCAATAGTTGGTGATACAATTGATGATAGTGCTATGGTGATACTGCTATGGTGATACTGCTATAGTTGGTGATACTTCTACAGTTGATGGTGAACGTGAATTTGATGAGCATGAAAATGAATTAGAATTCGACTTCAATGGGCTCAACTTCAACAAATGGCTGGCGGATGGCTGGAAACAAACGTGACCATTGGCAGTGTCAGTCAACTTTCGTCTAGATCACAAACAATGAAGATGGCTTGAACCAGTGTTCAGCTTGAACCAGCTCCAGCTCCAGCACCCAGTCGAAACTTAGAGACGCGGTGTCTCAACAATAGACATTGCTACCCGAAGCTTCTCATCACCATCAAAGTTATAACGGCTTCAAACAGTCGTGCTAGGCAGTAAGAGCTAATTGCCGGCGAAACCGTTTCAATATTGGTATTTGCCACTGCTGATATTTTCAGTCCTCTGTGTTCGCTAAGTGTGCCTGCAAGTGAGACCAACCAACCTCAGTGTCAAACTTAATGCCTTGAGCTTCTTCCATGCTACTATCATCGCCGAAAACTCTATTGTAGAGTGAAGTGTAAAAACCGCATTATATAGAGCTCATCATGCACCGTGATCCATATGAAAACTTTAATGCGGGTTGAGTGTATTAAGGTTTCTTAATAGTAGAGTAGTTTGATACAAAGCATAACAATGGGGAGTAGATGGAGATATTGGAGATGATATTGAGTAAGAATAATGAGTAAGAATAATGAGTAAGAATAATGAGTAAGAATAATAAGAATTGAATAAGAATAATAATAAGAGTTGAATAAGAGTTGAATAAGAATAATAATGAGAGTTGAATAAGAATAATAATAAGAGTTGAATAAGAATATTGAACAATAATATTGAATAAGAATATTGAAATAAATTAAGAACATGATATATCATTATATTGAATATAAAAGCTGAAAATTCATCAAGTTGATAATCATGTTAATATATTCAATATCTTATTCAATATGTCTATAACTTATTCAATATCTTATTCAATATGTCAATATATCTTACTCAATAAGTTGATTCAAAATATTCTTAATTTAATTCAATATTCTTATTCAATATTCTTATTTCAACTCTCGATCAATATTAACCCAAATCAATTAATTCATCAATATTAAATCAATAATACTTGTACTGAATAAATTAAACATTCTCCAGATTCTTGATGCAGTGTAGACAATATTCATTTGTACTCTAATTGTCTCGGTAATTCAATCCAGCATCCCAAAAAGCAACTTCCATCATAACGACATTCCTAAAAACATCAACAATACCTGGCTCTCTTCTATCAACCATCTCTTCAATACACTTCGTACCCTCCTCAATCGCTCGCAAATACTCCTCTCCCGCATATGTCTCAAGCCATGACTTGTACTTGGGATTGCTATGATTCTTAACCAGCTCCGGTGAAACGTTCAAAACCGCCTCTCTGTACCCCAGTAAACAGGCTGACAGACCGATTCTTAGCAAAGACGGCGTCTCCAAAGTCATCAAGTAGCGTGTGTAGGCAATCGTAGCATATCCTTCTTCTCCATTCTCCAAATCGTCTCCACTGATGCCATAAGGCTCCAGGTACTCTCTTTGCTGCTTGTGTTCATTTGCAATGTCGTTCAAAATTGGTTCCAACTTGTCCAGAGTGTCTGACTTCAGGGCAAGAAGCGTGTTGGCCCGTGCATAATATTTCAAGTACAAGTAATCCTGTCGAATGTAGTAGAGAAAATTGGCCATTGGCAGCGTGTTGTCTGCTACTTTGGCGACAAACGGGTGGTGCACGTATCGGTGCCAGTGAGGTGCAACCTTGGGATGGTTTATAAGATAGTTCATCAGTGATCCGTGCAACGGAGGCTGCGCTGGATAACCGTCCAGCGGGTTCCTGCTTTGATCCGTCCTGATTTGATCCGTCCTGCCTTGATCCGTCCTGGTTTGATCCGTCCTGCCTTGATCTGTCCTGGTTTGACCCGTCCTTTTCTGATCCATCCTCCTCTGATCCATCCTTCTCTGATCAGCTTCAAGATAATCAGGAACGACATTGTGATTCAATGAGCCATTGGGACGTCCAGTGTTCCAAGCAGCTGCAATGGCTTTTCGAACATAGTCAATACCGTTAGCACAAGCGCGCTCTAGATCTTGACCGCGTGCTAGGTTGCACGCAATAGCAGAAGAGAGCGTGCACCCGGTTCCGTGAGTGTTGTCGCTGTCAATCCGGAGATTCTTGTACTGGATGAGCTTTGTACCGTCGTACAGAATGTCAATCACGTAGCCAGGTACCGAGGTGAAGTGGCCTCCTTTAAGCAGGACGGCTGCTTTCGAGCCCAGCAGGACGTACAGAGAGCGCGCCAGCTCGGTAAACGCTTCAACTGACGAGATGCTTTCAAGGCGAGTTGGGTTGGGCGACAACTGTGAATAGAGTTTGCACGCTTCTTCCAAGTTTGGCGTTGTTACCGTTGCCAAAGGAATCAACTCTTGAGTGTAGGCCTGGAGGACCTGCGATTCTTCAGAGACGAGTTTGTCGCCAGAGGTAGCTACGAGGACAGGGTCGACGACAATAGGAGCAGAGCTGGACTGCAGCCAGTTCGCAATGACCTCGATGGTTTCTTTCTTGCCCACCATGCCGATTTTGACGGCGTTGATGCTCTGCGAGGAGTCCGTCGAGACTGCATCGAGAGACTGGGCCAGGAATTGGGGACTGGTCATGGCAGCGGCATGGACGCCCTTGGAGTTCTGGGCGGTCAGCGCGGTGATGCTAGTTAGTCCGAAACATGAGTGAGCGCAGATGGTTTTGTGGTCTGCTTCAATGCCCGCGCCTCCAGAGCTGTCAGAGCCTACAGCAGAGTTAGTTTTATACTTCAAGGCTGCTGAGGAATGGAATGATGTGGTTTCAATTGGGATTGTGTCTGAGCAGCGGTTTGTACATACCAGCGATTGTGAGAACCCTCAAAGGTTTAGTACCAGACATTAGTGAAACTGAAGAGGAATGAAGATGGAAAAAATGAGTGTATTTAAGTGATTTGAGAATGCTCGTGTTACAAACGTCTAAAGACGTGACAAGTTTGCTCAAGGAACTATCCACCCGCTAGCCAGTTCATGATTGAGAAGGAAGTGGTAGTTTCCAGTGAATCTGTTTTAGAAGGATTATTCATTCCGAAATCTGGAGTTATCTGGAGTTTCTTGAGTTTCTGGAGTTTCTTGAGTTTCTTGAGTTTCTGGAGTTTCTTGAGTTTCTTGAGTTTCTGGAGTTTCTGGAGTTTCTGGAGTTTCTGGAGTTTCTGGCGCGGGTACTTGAGTTTCTAGTTCGGTTTCTAGCTCAGTTCCTAGCTCAGTTTCTAGCTCAGTTTCTAGCCCAGTTCCTAGCTCAGTTCCTGGTACGCGTGATTAGGCGCTGGAGAAAGCACCCTGAAACTTTTGTACTTGCTCAAGAACTTGCCCTTAAAAAAGACCTTAAAGCCTTGCACTGAAAACTTGCACTGAAAAGGGGTTTTACTTGTTATGGCAGGAGTTACTGCTTTTTACCCCAGGTCACATGACTATATGACGGTAGATGGAGAGACGGTAGGAAAGACGGTAGGAAGGACGGTAAAGACGGATCAGACGGGATAGTTGGAGAAGGTGAATACATGATTTAGAGTTGTCGCGGTCAATTTAATGTTCTTTGTTAGTCATACGTTGAAATGAAGTCATACGTTGAAATGAATGTGGACAAGTGAAATAGTTTTCATATAATTAGTCTTTGTGGTTAATTATTAAGTTTATTAAGTGAATAAATGTGATAATATAGAATAAATTGTGATAATTGAGTTAAGATACAATAAATTGTGTCACCAATTAACTTGCTGATATTTAACATAATTTAGTATTATTTAACACAATTTATATTAATTTAACACAATTTAACACTTATTAACAATTTACCTTAAGTAAATACGTAAATAGGTAATTAAGTAATTAAGTTAGTGAATTTGTTAAATTATTTACTTAATTACTTATTTACTCAATTACCTATTCACTCATTTACTTATTCTTCCTCCACTTTTAATTTTATTAAGCTTCCTGCTTTATGTCACATGGTATCCACGTGACTTAATTTTACATTGTACACAGTCAGCAACCATTGTTTTGTGCTTCAGTAGACCACTTTAGACACATTTCAACAAGAAAAAAAATAACCCTACGACAACAACTACAGTGTATTTTTTATTTTTTTTTATTTCTCATCTCGATTCTCAAGTCTTTTTCTTATTCTCACACTCACTTTCAATTCTATTCACCTTCCAACATCCCTCTGCTCTCGTCCTACTCGCCTCATCCTAACTCGCCGCCTTCTCCGTCCCAGCATCTCCTCCCTCTCAAAGAGTTATGCCTCCATCATCTCAGCCTCCTCCACGCCGGCCTGACCGTGATATACGCGAACGTGAAGCAGCAGCAGCAGAATACAAACGAAGACGAAATAACAATGCTCACTACGTAAGTTCACCGAGACCCTCCTGCTCCTGCCCAGTACTAATGCCTCTTATCTCTCCACGGGCCATGGCCCTACCGTCTTTTTTCCTCTTGTTCTACCCTCCAGCCTCCACCATATGCTAATGGCAGACGATTTCCACCTCCCTCCCAACAACCTTCGCCGCCAATCTCGTCTCCGTCCTCCCAGAGTTTTCGAGGAAGCGGTGGAGGTGGCCCTGATTTGTTTCCTCACCTGAATAGCAGATATGCAGGACCGCCTCCACTACAACCTCCTCCATCCCAATCCTCCGCTTCCCACCACTCCTCCTGGAGCTCGAGATCCCACTACTACGACTCCCATCCCTACAGTCGCCGGAGACACGAAGAAGGCAGACGAATAGCGCCCCCGTTGCCGCTCCCGCCGTCTTCTTCTGCTCCCCTTCCGCCCGCCAAACGTGGCCTTCCTGACGACTCCTTGTCGAGATCCCGACCTCCATCCTCCAGCAATGGCCATTCTGATAGACCCCGTTACTACGACCACTACCCTGACCCGCCCGCCAAAAAGTACGACCCTCGAAGAGATGAAGGCCGATCTAGACATATAATTGACGATTTATCCATTAAACAGAATCAGCAACAACAACAACAGCAGCATCAGCAGCAGCAACAACAACAGCGTCCATCTACCTCTGATATCAAACGAGATTCAACCTTCAGTAGTTACGACAAGCATCGAAAACCTTTAACTCCAACTGAACCTAGACGACCACTAGAATATTCGCATCACCATAACCATCCCTACCATCATGCAAAACGCCCGTCTGCTTCATCGACTCTGACTGACTCTGCTCGACGAGACATTCATTCGCAGTCCTCGCAGTCCTCGCAGTCTTCGCAACAGCAGCAGCAACAACATCCTTCTTCTTCTTCGTCTTCCTCTTCGCAAAGCGTCGACTACGATAGAAAAAGAGTCCCAGACACCCGCAAGTCTCCTGTCACCGACGACTCGTCCATCAAGCGTCCTTCAGTCCCTGCCGACGTTGCTCCCTCATCCACCAGCTCGCCTCATCATTCATCTAGCTACAGTTATGACTCACGAAAACCTTCAACCACTCCTTCTGATTATCCCAGAAGACATGACGATATCAACTCCCACAAACGCTCTCTCTCTTCCTCAAGCGAACCCAGACGCGACCCGCCTTTCTACAAGTCTACTGCTTATGATTACCCACGAAGAAAAGATTACGACAAAAGGCCTCCTACAAATACTCCTATCCCCAGTGATCAATATAGAAGAGATTATGAGTCTAGAAAACCGGCAACCATTCCTTTTTCAGACTATAAACGAAAACATTCTGCATCTTTGTCAATTTCTTCCAACTCAAATTCTGTCGATGGAGCCACTAGCAAGCAAATTGAGTCTAGAAAAGATCCCTTGCTTACCAAGTCCTCACTTAAGCCGGAAGTCTCTTCGAAGTCTGCTCCTTCTAAAGTGGCGACAGCTACAAATGCTAAGCATGAAGCTACCTCTGAACTCAAATCAAAACCAACGCAACCCGTCGAAAGGGCTGATAAGCTTCACGAAAAATCCGAACTGCTCGACAATCCTGACCACAGTAAATATGCTCACAAAGTCAAGCAATCTTCCTCCCTTGCTAAGAGTGAGATCAAAACTGAAAAATCTACTTCTTTAGACAAAAAGGTACAACTGTCACCACTTCCTTCTCAATCCCGCGTCAATGATACAAATTTCGATCAAGCAGTCAAAGGAACCTTAATGGATGGTCCTGAACCGGCACGACCCTCAAAGCAAGAAACCTTAAATGTACAACGCTCTTCGAATAATGAAAAAATTGGATCCCTGGAGCCTGCAGCCAGGAAACCGGTCAACAGTGCGAAGGCGCTGGAGGCAAATCCTTATTTGCCTGCCAAAGCGGTTCTCAAAGATCAAGATACCACCGGTAAATCAAAAGAGATTAGCCCTTCGAAACCAACCGATGTCTCTCACGTGGCGCAAGAAGCGAAGTCTGATATTGAGTCTGATTCTCGAGTTGGATCTGCAAGTTCTAAAAAACCCCAGATTTCAACTGCCCTTCAACCTCCAGAATCTGACACATCTTCCTCAAAGCTACAAGAGTTTAAGTCTAAAGTTTCTAAAGAAACTGTGGAAGCTAAGAACTCTGTTCGTGAATTAGATGAAAAACCTTCCGAAAAATCAAAAATCGAGACTGAATCTTCTAATTCTCCTGAAGTTCCACCAGTTCTTGAAGAGCCAAACCAAGTTTCTCAGGATCTAAAACTCAATGTCGCAACGGAAGCTTCGTCTCCAAAGGCTAATCCTCCTGAGCTAACTAAAGTTGATGCACAAAAACCTGATTCTGATGATTCTTTTGACTCCAGTAAACCTTCCAATGTCAGTGACCATGTCGAGCATCCGGCTTCTATCGTTACTAGTGATCCATTACCTGTCAAATCTTTGGTTCAGTCTGAGGTGAAAACTTCTCCAACCGATTCAGTACCCCAGAAATCACCTTCTATTACGACCATTGAAGATGAAAAGTCTAGAGCTGCTACTATTTCGCAAACTCCACCCGAAACTGACTCTCCTATGCCGACTGTAGATACTTCTACCGAACAACTTTTGAATACTTCACCTATTCTCAATAATGAATCCGTCAATGATTCATTTCCTGACAAAACTGAATCTCTATCGACAATTGAACCTACTGAAATGAAGTCATCTGACTCTCGCGACCCAAACTTAGTGTCATCACCTACAGTTGAAGATGTTCAGAAAGACAATTCTGGTGTATCTTTGCCTGAGGACAAGGTCGCTGAAACACCTACAGTCAAGGAAAATGTAAATAAACCAGCAGAAAATGATATTGAAGTGACAATTCTTCAGTTCCCATTGAACAGGCTGGAACAACAATTCTCCAACCTGCAATTACTTGAAGATACGATGCTCCACAAACACATGAAATATCTTTCAAACTCTACCGATTCTAAGAGGTTTAATACCAATGGAAGCAACAGTAAAATTGTCTGTGAAACATTGCGGAAGCTGATTTCTTCTCGTCGAAAGGCCCAAATGAAATTTGGAAAACCTGTAGAGGATAAGTCAAAATACATGGAGATCTTAGCGAATTTGGATAAGGAATCTTTAAGAGATCCCACTGTTAGAGCTAGTTTGACATCTGCCATCATCCCCCCTCTCATTTTTGATCAAGCTGAAAGAGACGAAACACGATATTTGGATACAAATAATATTGTTACGGATAAATCGAAACCTTATCAAAGGCTATTTACTGACCCCATCAACACATTCACTCCTGAGGAACATGAAGCCTTTTGTGAAGCCTATGTCCTGTTCCCAAAACAATTTGGCAAGATTGCATTAGTTATGGGAGGTGGAAGAACTTATGCTGATTGCGTTTTGCATTACTATCAGACGAAGAAAGATTTTGATTATAAGGGCCTTCAGGCAAGTAGGAACAAGCGCACCACCAGAAAGGGTCGGAAGAAGATCCAAAAGGAAAAGGAAAGGGAACGGGAGAAGGAAAAAGAAAGAGAAAAGGCAAAGATCTCTACTGAAGTACCACTCGCCCCTGTTTCAGATAGTGCTGACACACCTACACCTATTACTTCAGAAGAAGGTAAAGCAGAGTCTGACTTTGTCAATCCTTCTCCACCTGTTTCTGATATTGATAAGAAGAGGCCTCTTGGAGCTGACAGTGAGATTCCAATTGATGCAAGGAAAAAGGCAAAGAAACCTCGAAGTGGGCCTGTCACTGGGGTCTCTAAAAAGAAAAAATCCCCTGAGGAATCAATTATTGGTGGCCAGCCAGAAGAGTCTTCTGTTCCCACTCCCTCTGCCCATCAAAAGAGTTACTGGAGCGTTTCTGAAAATAATTTGTTCAAACAGCTCTTGTTCAGTTACGGAACTGATTGGGATAAAATCGCAAAGCATTTTGCTTCAAAGAGTGTTGTAATGGTGAAAAATCACTTCTCCAAAAACGGAGCCAGCAAAGGATGGGCAACAATCGCAGCAGATGCTAACGAGAAAATACTGAAAGGGATTTCAGTTCCTAGTCCTCCTGATGTTGTGATTGAGTTTGAACCACGCAAGCGCAGTAGAGTTCAAGCTGATTCAAAATCTGTTTCCGCAGTTTCTACGCCAGTTCAGCGTCCTTCGACTCCATCTACGGTTGCAGACGATTTAAAGCTTTCCAATCCCCTTCCTGTTACGACTGGTGCCAGCTATACTTCATATCCCCAATCTACATCTGCAGAGTCTGTTCTACCCAATCTTTTGGATAAATATTCGAATTCATACCATGCGCCAGCAGTATCTACGTTTCATTCCAATCCAATTCCAGCTCCAGTAAATACTCGCCCTGCACAGTCTTCCATTCAAAGTTTGCTACAAGCCACTGAAGAACATTCTTCTTATCAGCAACACTCACAACAGCCCACTCAGTCTTATTCTAGACCACTTTCAATTGCATCACTAGCTGGAACGTCGACTACTCTACCTCCACCTTCAGGATTCACTCCGTCTACTTCCACGTATCAAACTTCATTACCACGGTATTCTGAACCTCCTCCAACCAAGTATGACCCAACATCTTCATCCAATAATATTCCGACCAATGGATATTCACATTCAATGGTATCAGCATCATATCCTTCGACTCATCAGGTTTCCTCGAGTAATGTTTACTATGATTCAACAGGTCAACGCCAACAGACTGAACCAACAGGATATTATACTCAACAACCTGAGGCACCAAAATCACAATACTTCAATCCGATTAGTAACGAATTCACAGGAACTCGCCATGCGCAATCAAGTAGCTATGTGAGCCAACCAACTTCAAGCAACTCAACTTCGATTTTGGCACAATCACCAGCACCTTCTCCCTCACCTGCTCGTATCCATACTCCTGCTCTTGCTCACTCTCCAGCTTCGAAGGTCAAAACTAGTTCTTTATCAAGTTTACTGAACCCTGCACCAGCAGAACCCGATACCCCCAAACCCACTCTTACATCTGCACCTGCTCATTCACCTGCTCATTCACAACTGCGAAAATCCTCATATTTTGATCCAACTAGATCTCAAACATCTTCATTCTCTTCGAATACTAAAGGACAGGTTATGCTACCTTCTCTACCTGGAATACAGTCCCGGCCTTCTCATTCTCAACATCATCAGCAAGTGTATCCTCCATCAACGTCATCTGGATATTTTTCTCTTCCTTCTCTAAGTGGATCGGTTGGCTATTCTAATAATACCAATATTCCTCCACAACATCATTTGCAACAACAAACATATCTCCATCAGCAATCACCATCAACATTCAATTTATATAATCATCATCCTCAACAGTATAGACCCCCTTCTGCTATGTCTGGCGACGGTTATGATTATATCAGGACAGAAAGTAATGAAAGACATCAACCACAATCTTCATACACTCCTCAACAACAGCAACAACGAAGATAATGATACAATGGCATTTTTTTTTACATCATACGTACAATTTATTACAATTAGCATCATTATGATTATTTTACAAAATATATCAAATCCATTTTTTAACTATTGGCATTGGGTCTTTATAGACTGATTTTCATGGGTACTAAAAGTAATCTTTATATTTTCTATATAGAAACATGGCAGCTCTTGAGTCTTCAATTGATGAATGCTCGCCAGTTTGGATATCGATTCCCGTAGCAATTTTTGTAAGAGACTTGAGTTTTGGTTTATGTCCACCTTTGACTCCAGCCAACTTGGCCAATTCTTTGCAGTTCGCAGTGTCTTTTATCATGTTCACTGGATGGTTTAATTGCAGGACTTTTAAATCGTTAGAAAGGGCATGGCCGACTAAATATCTTATATTGCCCTTAATTTTATCTTCTTCCCCAGATCCATTCAATAGTTTTTTAATACGGTTTCTCGCATCTTCGAAAGATACAGCAGACGGGTTATGTAGAACCATCTTTGGCGAGATACCAGAAACATGAGTTCGAAAGTCAGTAATTTTCACGCCTGGATCTGGCCGGACATAAAGATCTAGAATGACGGTTCCATAAAAGTTTGTGATCGTAGCTCTGGCTAAAATTGACGTTGTAGCACTGCTTGATGACGATGAAGTGCCCACAAACTCACAATCTAGAGATAAATAGTTGCCAGGCTTGGTGATAGCGGCCTTGGATGACGGCTTTGGCTCAAGGTTGAGAAGTAATGAATGAAGTGGTGAATCTCCAGAATCCTTAGTCTTTGTATTCAGCTTACGCTTAACAAGGTCTTTAGATACTTTGGATGCATCTAGTGCTTTGATACTGGATACATTAGGAGTAGATTTTTTATTAGAATCGGACAAAGTAGACGATTTCAGTTTAGATTTCTTCGGTGATTTAGACGATTTCTTCAGTGATTTAGAACCAGACAAAGTAGATTTCTTGCCAGATGATTTCGATGCTACTCTTGATTCTGAACCTGATTTGGGATTACCACCAAGCTTTTCTTGTAAAGCTTTCCAATTACTTGATAAATTGGATTTCTCCATGATGCTCTATTTCAAAACCAGTATGAGTACTTTATATACTCATTATTCCGATGGTATTACAAGTCCATCTAGGCCCGCTTCCTAGAAATATAGACAATACCCAAATATTCCTCAGTCCCAAATGCCTTTTTCTTTTGAGATACCCAAACCCTGAAGAGAAAACTCCCAAATCGCATCAACGATCTATATCTATATTCCATCCCAAGCCATCACCCAAGCTGATTCTTTTGTAACAACTAGTCAGGTTGAGAAGAGAAAGCACACAATACTAAGGCTCTGGCTAATTGTTTAACTGTTGATTGTTGTTAATATTCATTAAATCTACATTTCTGAGTATTTATTATCACTTGTTTTCACGCATTTGACGAGTAGTTTTCAGATAGAATGAGTGGTTCAAGCAGGAAACGTTCTAACAATGGTGCCCCATTAGATGCTCCTCCGTCCTACAAGAGGTCTAAGCCAGTTAATGTAAGTATTGATAATGAAGGATTGCTCTGGATTAATTATTAACTGTATAGCCCAAATCAAATGCTTCCATGATAGAAGAGGCAAAGGCGAGGGCTCAAGCAATTGCTGCTCGGAATAGAGCTTCTCAACCTCCTTCACGTCCCATGTCTTCCAGACCATCAGCACCTCCCGCCTATGGTTCTAGGCCCCCACCACCGCCCTCTAGGCCACCACCTCCATCCAGCTCTCTTCCTTTACCACCAGGGCCCAGACCTGTAAAGCAATCGTCACCACCTTTACCAGCTGGTGCGCGACCACTCATGTCGACACCCTCAAGAGAGTACTCTCCACCGGATACATCAAAGGTTTCGGGACGCCCGTCCAATATAAGCCCTAGCACTACTCCTGCTCCTGCGATTGGATTGAATTCTGCTATTCACCCTTTGCTTTTGGGTGCCGATTTGAAAGTCTCAGAAAAGAAGAAACATGGCAAAAACAACAATTATAATTCCAAAAAAGATGGACCAAGCAACATCGCAGTGACTCCCAGGCCTAAAATAGAGACAGTTAACAAATATTATGATGAGGAGCTGGCTCAAAAATCGTTTGAATCCGACAAAAGAGAAGCGCATCGTCGACGGGGATTAATATTCAACCATAAGGGAAAATTCATTGATATTGCCAATGAAATGAGACGTCAGCAAAGAGAAGAAGAAATAGCAAGAGAACAAGAGCTGGAGAGAATAAGGAATCGACATAAAATCGAAGGTATTGAAACAGATGCAATTGCAAATGAAAGATACTACAGACCAGAAATGCCTCCTGAGGTTGAATGGTGGGATAAAGCTCTTCTTTTAAAAAATGAGAATGATGAAAAATCTTACCTCTCAAGTGAATTTGATCCCTCAGCTATTACCATTTATATTCAACATCCGGTACCTATTCCAGCACCTTGGGAGAAGTATCAACCCAAAGGAACGAAAATTCATCTCACCAAAAAAGAGCTTAAGAGACTTCGTAAAAACACTCGGGCTGAAAGACACAAGGAAAAACAAGATAGAATCAGACTCGGATTGGATCCTGCACCACCTCCAAAAGTCAAGTTATCAAATCTAATGGCTGTTCTAACAAATGAAGCTACAAAAGATCCTACCCAAGTTGAGATGAAAGTAAAACAAGACATTGCGAAAAGAGCAGAAGATCACAATACTATGAACCAAGAACGTAAACTCACACCGGAACAACGACATCAAAAAATAAGGGAGAAATTAGAGCTGGATATATCCAAGCATGGAATATTCGCAGCTGTTTTCAAAATTCGATATCTATCAGATCCTAAGCATAAGTATAAAGTTAACGTGGTTGCACAGCAAAAATCACTGACTGGAATCACTATATTCAACTCCAAATTCAACTTGGTTCTTGTTGAGGGAGGATATCACGCAGTCAAGTATTATACTAATTTAATGATGAATCGTATCAAGTGGACTGAACGTGCTCCACCTCGGATTTCAGAGAATCAAAAAGTTGATTCCAATGATGATAATACTACGACCCCTTCAGCAGAAGAAGATTTATCATTAAACAAATGTACATTATTATGGATGGGTGAGATAAAATCCAATAATTTTAATCGATGGAGTGTAAGATCCACTGAAACAGAACAAGAAGCAAAAGATATTCTTAATCGATATAATGCTGCCCATTACTGGGTTGAAGCGCATTCTATAGAGTAATTTACTCTACAGATTCAATAACCAATATAGATAAAAATATATATAAAATTGAAACACAGTGAATAGAACCTACTATCATGAAAATAATAATAAAAATTCTGATGTTAAAATACTAAAAATTCTAATATTAAAATACTACTAAAAAGTCTGATATATTAAAATACAACTCAACTTAACTAAACATATACATTTACTCAATAAACATTAAAATACGGCCCTCGTCAACTACTTGTAATAGCTGTAAGCCATTGTATTCCGCAATAAATTGATCTAATTGATCCGAGGTAAAACCTTTTGCAAAAACTCTCTCTCTAATAGTTTCCATTTCCCACATTCCCTGGAATTTAGATCCATCTCCAATAGCTAAATCTCTAACGATTCTATAGATCTGTGAGGTGGCAGAGGTGTCATTATCGTACTCACCGCCATGAGTAGGATCATTAGGAGCCAAAGTTGCCTTACAAACATCCATTAATCTTAGAGCTTCCTCAACATCACCAATTTCCACCACATCCGCAAATCTAAGTCTAGCATGAGCTTGAGCAATTCGCAAAACACCTAATAGAGTACGAGGAGTTGTGTGAGCAAATTGCCTATTAGTATTAGCATCTCTCTTGTGAATTTGTCTCAGTCTCACATAGGCTGCCACAACATGATCTGCAACTTCAGCAGGAACCACAGGTCGATGATTTCTAGCCATTGAAATGTATTGCAAAATCGTATTGGGATCAATTGGCTCAAATCCAAGGGCTGGATGTTGAGAATGCATATGAACGTAGGCAACATGGGACGCCAACATTTCGTCGCTTTCTTTATTAGCGGTATCAAGTAGCAAAAACACTAAATCAAATCGTGACAAAAGAGCAGCTGGAAGATTGATGTTTTCCGCTGGTGACAGCCTTGGATTGTAACGACCATATAAAGGATTAGCTGCTGCTAAAATTGAGGTTCTAGCATTTAGCGTAGTTGAAATACCAGCCTTTGAAATTGAAATTGTTTGTTGTTCCATGACTTCATGAATTGAAGTTCGATCTGTATCATCCATCTTATCAAACTCATCGATACAACACACACCGTTATCAGAAAGCACCAAAGCACCACCTTCCAACACCATTTCATCAGTAACTGGATCTCTCATTACTGCTGCTGTAAGACCAACACCAGAAGAACCTCTACCAGTTGTATAAACACCTCTGGGGGCCACCTTTGAAATGTATTTGAGTAACTGAGATTTCGCTACACCAGGATCGCCCATCAAACAAATATTGATATCACCACGAATTTTCATACCATCGCCCATTGATTTGGTGACACCACCAACTAGAAGCATCAAAAGTGCTTTCTTGACATCTAAATGTCCAAAAATTTCAGGAGCAATTGACTTAGCGAGCCTTTCGTAAATATTTGGATCTGAATTCAACTGAAGAATCTTTTCTCTGGTTTCATCATCGAGTTCCAAAGAATTATATTGTTTTTTATGATGGCGAACATGCTGAGCTTCCAAATAAGTTTCTGTTAACAATGAATTGGCTCGTAAAGCTCTAAAGCCCGTGATTGGGGTAGGCATATAGATTCCACTAACATCTACCTCATCACCTGGAGTAACTTCTCTAACAATATTACCACTCAAATGGATGGACAGAGTTCTTGGAATATGGCCAATTGGAACCTGATTTGCCAGCTCCTGGATCTTGACATCTTGGAAAGGTAGGAATTTGGATGCTCTTGAAGACATGAATAGTTTGCCTTTTGTTTTGTTCTGTACACACTGAGGTGAGGTACATTCTGTGAGAGGCATGAATTGCTTAGACTTGACTTCCTGGAAATTTTCTGCTCCGCAAGTATCGCAGGTATAGGCGTTGACCTGAATAGCAGGCTTGACATCTGATACCCGAGTGACAATACCTCTCACTGTAATTAAATGACCGATAGAATCACCTTTCACTTCACGAACAGCGTACGCTTTTTCTACCGTTTTGGTTGCACTCGTGGGTGGTTTAATGTATAACGAGTATCTTCGTGTTAACTGTGGAGGAAATAAATCTGAATCATCCACAGCGGCAGGATTGATTTGAGTAGAATCTTGGCCGCTATAAGCGTTATTTGCATTCTCTTGTACTATTCGCTCATTGCGCTGTCTTCGTTGATGCAGAATCACGTCTAAAACCGAATCTTTAAAGGTCATATTAACTGAAGGTGGGGGCATAATGTCATCAGCAATTTGAGAGAAAATTTCAACATATCTGGCGCAGTTCTTGGTTATGTCTTCTATGATTTTGGAGCTGTTTGAGCCTTCCTCTTGATCTCTTTGAGCAAAGTAGGTTTTGGCATCATCAAGTTCAAGTAGGATGGTGTCAAGCTCTCTATTTGACACCTGCTGAAGAATATTCATGTACTTTGGAACATTATAATAATCGTCAATGTTAGGGTGATCCATATCAACGTCTCCTTGAGTTCTACCACCAACTTTGAACTCTTTCATGAACGCTGTCAAAGATTCTGTTTTCGAGAGTTAGCTATCAAATAGTACACCTAATGACGAATAATACGTACCTTTGACTTCGCCATAGTTGACGTCAATACTAATCGATGGCAAAAGAGCTGAATTCATTGTGATACTTCTACTAGTTCAATTGCCAACGACTTATTTTATCGATGGTTGTTGTATAGAGTTGAATAGGATAGTAGGAAGGAGAAAAGGTGAAGGGAGTAGGAAAGGAAAAAAAGAAGTGAAAAAATAAACAAATAGTTGACATTTCTTTCGACGCGTTTTTCATTACTTTTCCTTTTTGGGCTTTAAAACAACGCGTAAAAACAAAGTGACAAAAATGAGTTTGCACCCGGGATCGAACCGGGGACCTAAAGATTTGCAATCTTTCGCTCTACCACTGAGCTATACAAACTTTAAAGATACCATGAAAATTAGTGTATATCACCAGAACCTACAAATTTTTGTTTAGAATTGTTTATGTATAAAATTAAAATTATTTTGGCTTTCTAATTGTTTTTGTTTATTCTAAAACACCTTCTAGATTTTTTTGCCATCTAGTTGTTCTACTAACATCAATTGATTGGTTGTCTAACTGCAATCTGTATTTACAGTTCATGTGTCAAGGTGTTGTACAGATTATAATACCTATATACACTATTTAGATTTTATATTTCAACATGTTTTTGCTGGGTATTAATTAGAATCTACTGTTAGTGAAATTAAATTGTGTGTGACCTAAATCATTCCCAAATAGGTAATTTATTACAACTGTGACAAATTTCAACTTACAGAGTATGCTATATCTTGATAAAGAGCTTCGTTAAATACATGACCGTTTCTTTCAAGACCAATTCAATTTAATTGAACTCCCATATTTCTTATTGTCCTGATACCAGTTTTTAGAGTCATAGTATGAAGTAGATTCTAGGAGACTCACCGACACAATATTAAACAAACAATTTGTACAAGGAACAATTTGTATTTCCAAAATTGCAACGATTTTCGATTGCACTCTGATAAATCCAGTTTTATTTGTAGAAGGCATCATGTAATTTTCGTTAGGGAAATGTAAGAACTTTCTTGCATGTTTTCCTTATAATCCATATATCATTTTCTTGATACTAAATCAATTAAATTCAATTATTTCTAGCACACTTTTTATGCGCTGTTTCCAATTAGTTGCAATCTTTTATTAGCATCCAGCTTTTCTAAAACTGAGTCATTCTTTGACAACTTGATCATTCTATCCATAAAATCACTAAATTTTTCGTTCTGCAAAGGAGCTGTAGTTTGATCAGAGATTTCACCTTCTCCTAGACCTCGATACTCAACCTTTGAAAAGCTGTCTAGAAATGGGTCTGCTTTTTCATTTTGATTTACAAGCATCGAAACAGAATTTGCCAATTGTTTTTGGAAAACAAGTACACTCTGAAGCATATCTTCTTGTTGGTCGAGCATTTCTTTATTGCTATAAAAAATCTCACCCAAATCAGGGAAACCTTTTTCGTCTTCAGACTCAGTGACAGTGCTGGGGGTATCAATGTCACCACTTTCACCACTCTCACTTGAATCTTTCCAGTCTTCTAAGCACGACATATACGCTTCATTTTGTTTAGTTAACATTTTTTCAATTTTTTCGTTGTGATCTCCAAATGAAGCTACTAAATCTTTTGTGCGAGACTGAAGGTCTTCAAAAGTCACAGAGTAACTTTTAAGCTCTTCGCCTCCAGATTTGACAATATCGTTTATAGAAAGTGTTTTCAAATTTCTCATTTGTGTCTCAAAAGCTTCTGTAACTTCTGCAAGCTTGAATTGTGCTTCCTCAGTTTTTGAAGTGATCTCTCTTAATGCCTTTTTTTGTTCTTCTTCCACAAGTTTTGTTACGTCAACTGGCCCAGAATCAGATACAACTACTAAATTTCGAGCCGAAGTGTTGAGATCAGAGTATTTCGTCTCTAACTTGAGAGTGTCTTCCAGCAAAACATCGTAATCAGATTGACATCTTTTCAATTTTTCCACCATCTGTCCATAAATGTCTGCATGTGCTTGATTTTCCAAGGTATTAGAATTTGTGATATTTTCTTTCCTACTTTGAATGAGCGTAAGAAGATCTTTAGTCTCTTGTTCCAGCCTATCGATCTTTTTAAATTCTTCAGACTTTTCACTCAAAAGCTTATTCTCCAGATTCAGAAACTTCTTTTCCAACACAGAGTTAGCCACTTTTTGAGACTTGATGCTTTTGAAATGAGTATCCATAGATGATTGAAATTGAGATCTAATTATACTCATTTCACTTTTAGTTTGTGCAACCTCCTTTTCCAAATTTTCCTGTTCAAACTTGAAATCTTTATGGAATTTATGACTGGAAGATTTCAAAAGAGCCATAACATCATCTAAGCTAATTAAATCTCCAGACTTTGAGTTTTCACAAGTTTTCACCAAAACTTTCAATTGCGACTCTACATCTTTGTAGCCCGATGATAAGTCTTGAGTTTTTGACTCAAGCTCATCCATTTTAGATGAAAGCTTGGATAAAACAGTTTCTAGTTCAGAAGTCGATTGACATTTAGCAACTTTTTCATCAATATTTGTTGCCAAATTCAATAAAGCTTTAGAGGTGATTTTTGATTCAGCGTTAACTGACTGCGAAACAATTTTTTCCATTGATTTTAAGTTAATCTCGTTAGTTGACTTTTCCAGATCTTCAATATTCTTCTTCATATTTGTAACATCAGATTTAACCTTTTCCACTTCTCCAGGAACAGTCGAAATAATCTTCATTACTTCAGAATCTTTTAATTTATTTTGAAATTGGTCATATTTAGTTTCCCAATTTTGGAGACTTGATTGCAGGTTTTTAGTTTCATTTTTCTGTTCGACAATACTTTCAGTCACAGCAGCACACTGATTTGACATGTCGTTTTTGTCTTCGTAGTTCTCCATCTCCATCTTTTTTAGCAATTCGGAAAAAGTCTGAATTCTGGTATGGTACTTTTTTAGGGAGAGCTGCATTTCAGAATATTCCCTAACAGTGATTCCTTGATTTCCAGCAAGAGTATCATTCTCCATGTTTTGAATGAATAAACTGTTCATTTTGTCAACTTTTTGGAGAGCATGAGCTACTTGAGCTTGTGTTGATTCTTTATAATAGTCGATTTTCGCGTTGATTTCAGTTTTGAGCACACTGCACTGTTTTACAATTTCTCTTTTGGCCATTGAAGATATTGAAGCCTTCAATTGGGCTACTTGGTTCAATAAGCCTGATTTCATTTCGTTAATGTCTTGGTTTGTTTGAAATCTTTCCAATCCTGCATCGGTCAATGTTCGTCTTGGACTAAGAGATTTCAACTCATTGCTTGCCTGTTCAATCAAAGCTTGGAGTAATTTGAACTGTACTGATCCCTGGATCAACTGATCCGCAGCAGCCTGGAATGAATCAGAGTTTTTGAAATCAATCTTCCCACACATGCCAATATTCGCCGTGATTTTTTCAATTTCGACAGACATTGCCGAGATCAAGTTGACGTGAGTTCTTAGCTGTTCTTCAAAAATAAGAGATGATGAAATTTCCTCATCAAAGCCACCCAATTCACTCGAAATCAATTGGACATTGTATATTTCCTCCACAATTTGCACGATATTACTCTCAAGACCTTTTACCAGTTCATCAACAGTTTTTTCCAGTTGATTTCCACACGGTTCTACCAATTGACGGTTAATGACGTTTAATGTAGTTATTAAATCAACTTACCTTGAACCTTTGAGTCTGCATCCGTCATATTTTAGTATTTAGGGCCAATTACAACTTCTTAATTAGGATAAGTATGAGAGTGAGAAGGAAGAGCCAGAGAAAACATCATTTTCTTCCTTTCAATTCAAAGTACCACCATGAGGTGATATAATAACAACATGCCCAACGATTTCACTACAGTAAAGCTTTCGTGAGCTGAGACTGTCATTGCAAAGTGGCGTGGGTGCAGGAATTCCCTTATTGTAATCGCAGAAGCATTTTGCGGTATTGCAATTTGTAGAGAACAGTGAGCACCGATAAATGTCATTCTGGTTTATATTGCTTTTGACATATGGCTGACCCACAGTCTTTATAGCGAGTTCCACTTTTTGTTCCAATTCTCCTAGAAGTGGAGCCAACGGTTCCGAGACTGTTGCAGTTCTTTTATAGACTAACGGTTCCGAGACTGTTCTATAGATTAAGTACTGAGACTGTTCCAAGTACTGAGATTGTTCTAAAGTACTGAGAATGTTCTAAAGTACTGAGACTGTTCTATAGATTAACGAGACTGTTCTATAGATTAACGAGACTGTTCTACAGTTCCGAGACCGTTCTACAGATCAAGAGCCCCGAAACCGTTCTCGCACGAGACTCCTTGTGTAGGTCCAAGTTACAAGTTAACAATCAGGGGCAGCAGATGGAATCAAATGGGAGTCCAAACACCAGAACCTGAAGCCACTGGCCGTCTATAATAGCTATCTGAGACAAAAGTTAAACTCAAGATGAAAGTTTAATAAGACCAAAGTGCTCAGGAGGGCCTTCCAGCGAAGGTTTAGACTGCAGATTAACGACAAAGCTTGGGAAACAGTAAACAAATCATGGAAGTTATGAACAGTTACCGAAGGTTTTGCTCATTCCTAATGGCATCTAGGAGATCAGAAGTTCCAGTGTCACTACCGAAGAAGCCGGACTGCTAATAATAAAGAAAACACCAAAGACAGTATTTAGAGCACTTGGATCATCAATTTGGCCCTACCATCTTCTCACGCAGCGTTCTCTTGAAGCATTCCAGACGCCAGTATTGTGCCAGTATTGTATCTGTTTCCATATACGCATTGTTCTGCCTACATATTCTCCAAGAAAGCTCCTTACGCGGAACCGTAAACTGAGACCCTCCTACGGGAAAAGAAAAGATGTAGGAACAAAAAAAGAAAATAAATAAATAAAAAAAAGTTCAATTGTAGCTCGAAACTTTCGATTTAGGCAACAAAAATTTCTTCCTTTCACCTTCTCCTTCTCACCATCCTTTGCTAGAACTTCCATCCATCACGAACCTCTGCTCCTATTCAACTATGTCTCAGGTACTCATGACCCCCTGATCCGTACGCTCTTATATCTCGCCTCTCTTTCATGTACAGAAACCTCCATCAAAGTAAGTCGTGCTCTGTCGCTCACATCTCCTTCTGCTAATCACTTCCAGCTGCCACTCCAATCTTCTACAATGGCTTCCGTTCACAATATGTCCAACTTCGTGTTCCCTGAGAGACAGCGGCACTCCTCGTCCAACTCGGAGCAAAGCCAGCAAACCTCCAACTACTCGTCAGAATATCTAGCAAGCCAGCACACAAGCTCAACCCTCTCTTCGCCTTCCTCCAACATCCAAACAACAATCCCGTCCTCCCTGAGCGAGTCCTCGTTCAACCCTTCTTCAACCGCCAATTCCCACTTTGTTACTCCTACAGATGACTTTTTAAAACACAAGCTGTCCGGCTATTCCACAGCATCTATCAAACGCAAAACGTTGAACAATGTAAACAACGAAGAATTCACCATTATCAACGACCCAGAGCCCCAGTCTCTGACATCCCTGTTCAATCCCTCGTTTCAAGCTGCTCAAAGCTCTAACCGCAGACACAGTAGAAACTCGTCTTCGTTCAACATTGATCTCACTGACTCAATCGACACCGTTCCAATCCAAGAGGCCTATAGAAGTATCACAACACCAAGCGCTCTACATCCTTCTCCGTCGATCCACGGGTCTATTGGCAGCCGTAACCAGCGCCAGTCCTCGTTCACTTCTCCTTCAAAGCTCTATCAACATAGCATTCCAATCGTCCATACGAAACCACAAAGAAACCAGTTCCAAAGTTCCTCTAGCACGCCTCCTCGCAACAGCTTCGCACACAATCCAACCCTTCGCTCTTCTAGTCCTCTACTGGCCTCCGTTTCAATTGAAGAACTGATCCAACTCGAGGTCAGACACTCCCATGTCGAGAGTAACTCCGAAGATGCTGCAGTAAGACTCGTTCAGACTCTAATATATCACAACATTGTCAATCGTTTACATGCATCTACCAATTCATTCAATATCAATCTAGCAGAAAGGGTCAAGTTTGATCAATCCAAGTTTCTAGCTCCCTTTACACAAGCTGTAGAGTTTGCAAACTCAATTTTAGAGAATGACTATACTGTAAAGGGTCGAAACTTTATGCCTTCTCTCAAACCGTCAAACAGGAGGCTGTTGACTTCGTTTCTAACTATCATCAAACAAAAACCGAGTTTCATTTGCGCATGTCTATCTGTCATGTCCGAACAAGATATATCTGGGTTTTATACTTCTCTTAATAGCGATCCTCTTGATGACTTGACTACCCTACATCGAGGAAATACATTAGACATCATTTTCCACTCATTCTTCCCTCCATCAGCTCCAACAACTCAAAGATTAGAGTATTTCGCATTCATCGTTTCGTTCCTCTTGAACCACCAGAAGACCTCAGATAAATATGAGAAACTATGTCTCGCAATTTTTGACCGTGTCTTGTCGCTTTCGTCCATCAACCATCTAGCCTCTCTGGAACCAGTCTTATTGGGGTTGTTACAAAATGGTCAGTTTCTAATGAAGGGTGCACATTCTTCATTCCATTCCACCACCCCAATTCTAGTTCCAACAGGTTCACCAACTTCAAACAACTCCGCTACTACTGGCACATTTATTTCGTCAACGCCAACATATCCGTCACCTGATGGCTCTTCGCTCTATCTAGCTACAAACTCACCTCAATCCACGGCTTCTGTGTCGTTACATAGAACAACCGTCAAATCATCATTTGGAGATTCCAGCAACCTACACACTTCTTTTCATTCACTAGATCCTGAATTTGAAGGCCAGCGCTCTATATTCATCAATGATTCAATATCTCGATTTTTACTACAGCTCAGAACATCTTCTGCCGAGTCAGTCCCTGATCAAATTGTGCATTTCTCAAAAATTATTCTCAGCCTCACCTCTTACTCAAGCGAGGAATATGTCCTTCATTTTATATTTTTCAAATACTTTTTTGGAAAATATCTGTACACATTCTTCAATTCTCCAGAGAGCTTAGGTATGGCAGCCAGCTTCTATATTTCTGATAAACAGCGGCAGAGAATCCTGTTAGTCATATACCATACCATGCTTCACTATGCTGAAATTGTTCTTCTTAAGAAACCAACTAACATAGATGTCCCTATGGATATTCAATCTGCTCTATTGTTCCTGTACGAGAAATTTTCCAGCTGTCTCAAAAAACGAAACAGTGTGGTATCTTCGTCGGCAAATACTTCAACTAATGGCTACATTGATCTTACAGAAGCGAATCTGAGTAACCCTGATTCCTCAAACATTTCAATAGAAGAATCACTTGTAGAAGGAGACTCTCTAGGTCAAGTTCTTGTTTTGTCCCCATCTGATGTTTTGACATTATATACTTCATTATTTCCTTCATTTTACTTGAAACGCAAATCTTCCTTTGCTAGCAATAATGGTAGTACTCGCCCAATATCAGTTGACAGAATGGGCCCATCTACCCAAAAACCTTCTCATAGCACATTTGGACAATCTGGATCAGCCCCCTCAACAATAAGTGGTGTATGCTTTGGCAGTCATTCAAATAATTCTCTCAATGAAAGCCTCCCTAGCCTAGAAGAGATCAATATCGATTTTGCAAGTAATTGTACATTTCGCAGAACTACTCCATTTTTCGAAACTGACGAATACAGATTTGAATGGAGCCTAGAGGAAATCAAAACTGATTTGGAGCCTGTTGCCAATGAACTATTGAAAAAATTTGGTTACCTCCAATTCAGAGCACCTGGAGCTTCGCAATATCTTAATTCGTTTCGTCCTCAGAAAGTCCAGAGTTTTAGACTTCCTCACCCATTAGTCGATCGTTGGCAGCTGTTCAAAATTGAAAAAGATGGAATTGTAGAGGTTGATAAAGACAGTGTTGTTGACTCAAAATACTCGCCAGATGATATCGATGGCGGTCCTCTAGAAACTCCATTTTTCAATGGTGACGAGTATGAATTCATGTCTTGCTTCAACTCAGAAGAACAATATATAGACTTTGAGAAATCTCCTATTCCTCCAAGTTTCAAGTCATATGCTGACACAGTTACGAAGGCACTTGAAAACATTGTATCTAACAGCTCGAACTCCAAGGTTACTAGGTCACACAACTATTCCCAGATGGACCCTCTTAACTACTTTGCCAACAGTGAAGCTTACGCTAAACCAGCTTCTGAACACCGAAATTTATTTTCCCTGAGCGATTCCATTTCTCCACGATTTAGCACTTATTCTCCATCATCTCCATCTTACTTAACCAGTATTTTGAGTGATGCTGGCAGACGGGCCATTTCTGTTAACGACTATTTACAGGGAAATCAGTATTTGAACGCAGTTAGTGCTCTTCAAAAGCTTTATCCACCTCCCTCAAGCCATTCGTATGCAGCATCATCTCATGAAATCAACATTCATTTGATGAAATCAATGCTGCGAACAAAGAAAAGACAGTTTGCTGCTACAAACAGATATTTCCTCAAATGCAATGAGCTCTTTCAATCATACCAAGTGTACACAGACTTATTGATTGAATCTTTTGACTTTCTGCTAGATGCGTTGAAGGAGCTTAGAACTAAGATCTGGTACATGTGTGAGGTGCGGACCCAACAGATATACATGAGAGCGAAAGAAATTTCCCATTCTTTGACCCGTGGAACCAATGGAGGCTATTCAGAAACTTTTGACAGTAGTACATTTAGCACTCATGGACTGAAACGAAACAGCTCTGCTACTTCCCTCTCATCTACAGGAGCGTTTTCTTTCAAGAGATTTACCAGTGGTAGTAAGAGAGATTATCAACATAAGAGGCATTCACTTTCTCATGCTTCTATCACTTCCAATGATTCTATGTTTGCTCCCGTGGAATATGCTGGTCACAATAAATTATCTGATAGAGAATCCGATGCTACAAAAAAGTGGCTTGATGGCCAACAAATTCAAAATTTTTGTACTGGTGAAGAAAGAATCCATAGATTCTGCTGTGAAATCGATGATCTTGTCAAAAGAATAATTGGAGATGTTGCTCCTGGTAGGAAAAATCGCAGTCAGTCTATTCTTACCACAAGTCCATTTTTCAAAACCGATTTGGGGAAGCTGTTGGACAATATTGAAAAAACAGACCGTACCAGCAGTATTATGAGCAGTATAAACAATGCTGCTTCAGAAACAGAGAGACGCCGATCTATTGACAGTCTTTCTATCGATACTTTTTCTCAAGCACGGAATAGAACGACAAGCAGCAATCAATCAGATCTTGGTAGATCATATAGCAGAGGCCATCGTTCTCGAAAGTCTAGTCCAAATCTGTTGGACATGTTTAGCTTAATTGATATATCTGCTAAGCGAATGTCCTCTTCAGATCTTCCTGGTGAATTTGAAAGGATTCAAACTCATGGCGACCATGTCGGACACAAAAGAAATCGAAGCCTTAATGAGTTCACATCAAACGGAGTTGGAAATCACAGTTTTGCTGGATCTGAGGAATTGGGAGCATCCCAATTTTTAGATGAAGCTAACAAGCAAGAAAATGATGAAAGGAAAGAAGAACTGGATCAGTTTGTATTAGGTATTCAAATGAAGCTCATCAGCTTAATTTATACAGATCTTGGCCTTGATGGGTGGTCTGAAGGTATGTGAAAACATTATTTAAAATGTTTACTATTTTTGTCTAACAGGATTATTTAGGATCTGAAACCGATAAATGGTTAGCTTCCCCGATAGTGACTGCCGCAATAAAAAGGTCTACGGAGAAGCCATTAAAAGGTAAATGCAATGAGCCTTTGCGTTTGAATACACCTGAGACAAGGACCGGCTGGCGGAAGTCTGGATCAGGAGAATCACCAAACTATGGCTCCTTGTCAAACTATGGAAAACCACTTCCACTTCCTCCTACCAGTTATACCAAGTTTCAATTCCCTTACGAAAAAGCATACTCGAATTTACTAAGTCAGCTTTCCATAGAGCCCTCGCCTATGGGCAAGCTGATGACCTTATATCAACTTGTACGACTGGTTGTTTCCTCGTTATCTAATGGAGGCTCTCGAGCAAACCGAGGCCATTCAAACATGCCCTCGCTTACTTCAGAAGCCTCAGTGAACATAGCTAGAGGCTTGCCAAATGATAAAACGTTGAGCCGTAAAGGAAGTTTAGGGGCCATGACGTCGTTGGGTGAAGTTATTGCTACTGTTGAGGCGAAGAGAATATCATCCGGGGCCTTTCCAATCCAGTCTCCTGTGCCAGGCTCTGGGGCATTTCCAGGTAGCAATAGAGCGTCTATAGGGCCAAACACTGATGCTATTACGGATGAAATTCGTATTATTCTCAAATCTTGGCGTCAAAGCTGTCCTACGTTGTTTCGAGATTTACAATTTATTGCTGCGTTTGTTCCTTCGCGGGTTTTGGATTTGACAGATATGGGCAAAGCGTTTTGGGACGTTAGCATCTCCGCATTATCATTGAAAGAAGAATTCTTGCGACTTGTTACTGATACTGCATCTGAGATATTTAAAGCATCAGATGGAATAGTGACTTCTGATATGGATGATGTATTTGTATCGCGATGGACGCTTAAAGACTGTGCTTGGTTATGGAGTATTGCGTCTAAAGAGGGTGATACAGAAGGTCAGCGAGAACTGGCTATTATGCATTTGTCTCATCCTCATGTAGCGCCATTCTGTTTGGCACCATTTTCAAAGCTGAGTGATACGTTTACGTCCTCTGTATTAGAAGACTATCGCATTAACGAAGATCCAGAGAAATTAGATCCTGTTCGAATGTCAATAGTTAGACATTGGATGTCTAATGCTGCCGAGCATGGGGATGATATTGCTCGTGAATATCTAAATCAGCAAGTGTTTTCTGGATATAGCATGTAAGATGCTATTTTTAAGAGAATCATCATAGTAATTATTATTATTCAAAATTATTTTTTTATAATTATAATTATACTTTAAATTTAATTTTTTTTTTTCAAATGTGTTTAAATTTTTATTTATTTTTTTTTATTGATTTATTTTTATTGATTTATTTTTATTT